>JALPQI010014745.1:0-31921 GCA_025490895.1 Thaumatotibia leucotreta
AATGTTCTATTAATTGATGATTTTGAACGATTACATTTTAATTTGTATGTTTTTAGAACTAGTACTTTCGTTGCGTTACTGAGTTGAAAAAAATAAAAGGCAAGCGCCTTTTAATTTTTTGAAAAGTTGTTTTGTATCTCGTACCTTGAAATCTTCGCTATTCTCAGTGTGCCATTAAATACTTGAATCATTTGTTTCGCATGGGCTTACGACCTAGAATCTTTCACTTGCTCGACTTTCAATTACTAGAACTCGCGAGAAACAACGACTTTGCAGCCTGGCATAACAAATAACTGTTTTTGTTATGCTGTAATAGTATAACTGTTTTCATAACATTAAAAATATTCAAAGTCGTAGATAAGACACAAAATTACGCCACGATGTGTAATTGTGTAATAAGAAAAAAGTTTAACAAATTATGTCAAGCAGTGACCGTACTCGATGAAATGGCTTTCCCTGGACATTGGATAGCGTTAAAAATGTGTTTTATGGCTGAGCCATGTTGTGCTTGACAGTAATGGCCATTTGTGAAATATAGGGCTTTTCAAAAATATGTCAGTGAAATTTTGAACAGATCGTGCACATAACTATCGCTTAGGAAAATTTTGGCCGATATTTTACGGGCGGGTCAAGTCTTTGGTTAGATAAATATGCAGATGGCACAGCCTTAATGCCGTAGGTACTTGCTTAAATAAAATGTTTCTGGTCTGCCGCAGTGTAGCTTATTTCTGTAGGAAATTGAATAGAATTATAGACTCTTATAGAAATTTTTAAGACGAGGTTCTTTTGAAGAAGAGTTGAAGCCATTCAAATTAAACTTCGAAGTATTATGAAATTTCTCCTGCCATTCATTATTTTAAACTTTCAACGTTCAAGAACAAAACTATCCAACAAGTATAAAAATATTTTTACCACCTCGAAAAACTTACCAAAATGTAAACGTGTTATATTTTGAAAGTTTCGTAGGTATAACAAGATTTTGAAGCAATTTTAAAGAAATTAAATACACAGTATAGACACTGCACGTGTCAATATACATTAAAATAGAGTTCAACAATGACTTTACTTGAAGAAATGTTCATCGAACGCTTCTTTCGTGCAATATTATACAAAAAAATTGTAAGCAGAAGACAAAACTGAGACCTAATAAGTCAATATTTCATAGAAAAGTTTCAACACTAACTATAAACTTTAATTAAATACTAACCCTTCCCGTTCTTTATTAATATGAGCCCCTTTCTTAAGTGGAGTGGCACCTACTAGCGGAACGCTATATAAATACTAAATCAGCCAACCTAGACAATAAATAGCCATATGGGTTTCCAGTTTCTCCTCAGCTTTTTTTTTTAAAAAGTTATGTACTGATGCTGCATCCTATTCTCATTTTTGCTAACTAGTAGTCATCACTATCTTAATCGCCGATACATATAACCAGGTGCCGCCGAGAGCAAAATTGTATGTCCAATATGTCCATTATATTAGCTAGCGCCAAGTAAAAGAGACTTCCTCGGTTGCCATAACGTGAAGGTGCACTTAGACCAAACGAGCATTCGCTCATACTATCCCCCACTCTACGAAATTCGTTCGTTACACAAAACGTCATCATATATATTATCATCCAGCGGACTCCTGCGACCTTCACCAGGTCATCGGTCCACCTTGTGGGGGCCTACCCACGATACGCCTTCAAGAACCTTCTCGCCCCAACGGCCATCGTTTCTACGCGCAAAAACGTGACTCATCGAAATTGGTTGATTTCGTAGAGTGGGGGATAGAATAGCGAATGCTCGTTTGGTCTGATTGCACCTTCATATCCTGCACACGCATCCTGTGTAGCTTTAAACATATTTCGTGATTTAGGATCTATTTAAAATGATTCTACAAAGTCTAATGACTTCAATGAGATATAAAAAAGTTCAAGGACTCTATATCCATCATAACGAAAACGTGTTGCTGGCATTTTATGAATAATAAATAGGGCACAATACGAAGCTATTTAAGGTACGGAAACTATTGTTCAATAGCATCGTAACGTTCTAATGATAGAACTAACAAAATGTCTCATTATGTGGGTTGTTTCGCGTGGGTGCTTAGTAAATTGTTTAGCTTTAAGATATAGCTATGTACTGGAGGGCTACCATGACCTCTTAATGCGGTTCATTTTGGCCCGTCTCTCACGAGGCTATTCAAATGCTACGCGACTGAGACGCAAACCATGGTATGGTCGCCTACGGGTATGCATCAGTTGCGGAACATATTCGTGCGACAATGTCTAGTGACTCGAGCGATGAAGACAATATTTTGCTATATACATATTTATTATAAAAACAAGCGGAAATATAAAAAACGATTCTGGGTGCATCCGTATAGATACCATTTAATATTTTAGTTTTTTTTCCCATCTCAATCCACGCCTTTTCTGTTACACATTCTTTTCTGACATACTCTGGCAGCTTATAATTGTACAAACATGCATATATTTCCACCTCCTGTACAAAATGAATATTAAAAAGTTCCACCGCCGCCATTTCGATTGCAACGAGTATGCGACTCGAGTAGCGTGCGACCAGCACGATACTCACGATAGTAGCGAGCAACTGATATCAAACGCGTCGTCGACGCGTCTCGTCGTGTGCGCAAGGTCGTGAATCAATATGGCAGCTATTCACAAGCGAAGCGTAGGATACGGGTATGAAACGCAAATCGCTTGAGAATCGCCTCGTGAGAGGCGGGCCTTTAGGTTCGGCCTGTCAGTTTTGACAGTTATCATATGGAACTGAATTATTAGTAGATCGTAGTAGCCTCCCTGTACATGCAAATAAAAACTTGGATGTTTGGAGTTCGAGGTAATGTTTTATTAAATTGAAATGTGGCTATCTATTTTAGGTAAAATTGGCTGAGCAAAATGTATGATAAATTGTTATTTTAACAACTTCAGAGTTGTAATTATACCTAATTGTGTACTGATGAAATAAGTACCCATTTATTCTCTATCTAGTTTGGAACCGAATTGGACCCAAAATCAGATTTCTTTACAGTATTTTCCGAAAAAGACAAAATGACGTACCTACGTAAAATTCTACAGTAGACGTTCTTTAGTAGGTATTCATGTTTCACACACATTATCATCGTCAAAGGGTTACAGTATCGCATTATTATTGTATAAATTTTCAATCAATCACAAGCTCAAAACGTTATTGAATTAGCGTTTTGATGCGAAAGGTAAAACATTGTTAAAATATGTGCAGTAGCATACTATCCGAACTCAGTTTATTACTAATTTCCCTAATTGTATTGTCTAATGGCTGTTTTCCGAAACAGCTCCACAGATTGTAACAAACACTGTCCCTTCGGATCAAATCCGTTTTGCTTTCTCCACTGAGCAATAGAACCATTGGGTTCTTACAAGTCCACGTACGTATTTTAATATTCATGAGCGCGAGGATATCATTTCGGAAGGAACAAAGCGATCGCGTAAAAAATACATTACTCGGAAACGATCCATATTTACCGACTACAGTGTAAAACTGTGCGGTTGTTCAGATTCAGCCTTCGGAAGTATGTTTTTTTTGTTTACCCGACGAATTAATAATTGATATTGGTAAACACAGGTTTGGTGGCGTCCTTTATTCTGATACCAAAGTAAACATATTATAAATATTCGAGTTTCCCGGGGTAATTGTTGTAAACCGACCCGTAATCATCAGTTTTGTAAGTAACTTTCATGGAATTGAATGGATAAATATTTCGAATTTGTAGTAACAAAACACATTAAGTTTGAAATGGAATGAAATAAATGTTTTTTAATATCCGATATATCGATAACGAATATTAAAGCTATCGAGCTTGTTTTCTTTCAGTAATCCCAACGTATTATTGTGTAAAATGCACATATCAATTTGAATTTTCTTGATCCATTGAATTTACAGCATATTTTTTACTAAATTGTGTAGGATGAAGTACTTTATGTAAGCAACCCAAAATGAATCTTAATATTATTTATGTATGTATGTATATACATTATTCTTATACATATCTCATTCTTATACTACGAGTAGAATAGATAATGATTGCAAGATTTAAAATCTTCAAATAAAATGATTCTATTTACAAATGAGGATAGAGTATAATGTACGAAAATATTAACAGAAAAAGACCTGGAGGTTCATTTCTAAATAAAAGTTAACAGAACTATAACAATAGATAGAAAACATAAGCCATACACAATACGACGTCTAACGCTAGATGTAATAGTATACAATTTTAACTGAAAGAGTACAAAGTGCAAAAATTGTGAGGAACATAGGTTTGAAAATTTATACTTGTTACGAATGTTATAAATCGGTATACAATAATAAAGGGGAAATACATACAGTCAGGCATTTATTTTGTATGTACATACAACATAAGAAAATTATTGCTATACACATTACTGTGATCTTTTTGTACCTCGAATAGGTATAATGGAGTCCGCGGGAAGTCGAGAGCTGGTATAAAAACTTTACAGCCTGCAAATATATTGCAGAGTAGTTGCGATAAACCTGGCCCCTTTATGCCTTCCTGAAGACCGTAAAACTCGACTAAAAATTGTTTGAAATTACGTTCTAACTGAGCGTTAATAGTACGATTTCCTCAAAGCCTAATCTTGTTTGAATTTTAAATGAATATTACGACTGAGGTAAATCCTTTTGTTTACTCGACAGCAACATTTTGTTTTCAAATACTTTCAATTATTACCTATATTTTTACTCTATACGGTGGCGTCAACAATTAATATACATATTTGTATCATATAGGGTCTACCTATATTTAAATCGATATTGTATTAATTTATCCTGAACTGCATTTTCATAAAATCGTTCAAAGGGTTTAGCAGGCCAATATTTCAGGTGGTGTGCTGGCCCAAGAATGCTTATAATCAGTCCTTGATCTTCATTACTCTATACGGTGGCGTCAACAATTAATATACATATTTGTATCATATAGGGTCTGCCTATATTTAAATCGATATTGTATTAATTTATCCTGAACTGCATTTTCATAAAACCGTTCAAAGGGTTTAGCAGGCCAATATTTCAGGTGGTGTGCTGGCCCAAGAATGCTTATTATCAGTCCTAGATCTTCATTTGTACTAGACTTAGTCAAGATAAAGTTAAATACGCAGGTAGTCATTGAAAGACTGTCATATTTTGTAATCTGTTCAAGTAAGATCAACCAAACAAAATACTTAGTATTTGATAATAATAAAATAAACTACAAATCGCATATTTTTAACCGCTTTCCTGTCCTTATATTTCTGGCACTATAAGACACCTCTTGTTTTGTTAGCCTGCTAAACCCTTTATGTTTCTATTTTTAGTTAAGTATATTCAGCGCAATGGATGTTAACATTCATTGTGCGATAAATAAAATTGTGGATAGCACTACGATAAAATGAACGGAAATAATTATTCACTAAATTTATTGAGGTTTTAGATCAAAGTCAAAACATACATATGGCACTATACGAGTACCTATTTTAACAAACGGTGCTTACTCGCAATACGTGCTCCCTTACCATGAGTCACTTTACTAATGTTGTTGATGGTTACCTATTCATCATCAGCCTATGATGGTCGAATGCTGGACGTACGCTTCTCCTATTAACTATGCATATAAATGCATTAGGAGGAAAATACCCATAATCACCAGGGCAAGCGGATTGACGATCGCAGTAATGTGTCCACTTTGATGACGCTGCTGCCCATCATCAATCTTTTATCAAATAATGGTCAGTGACACTTCAATCCCTTAGTCGACTCTTACGACACCCGCAGGAGGAGTTCGGCTATCTTATTGCCGGCACCACATACCACATGGCTGATGTGATCATATAATATGACATTTACATACACTAAATCGGGCACGCCACGCACACGCATCCGGAGTGATTTTTCGCGTTTATAACAAGTTAGTTCAAGTTTAGGATTTACGCGGCTGCGGCCGCTCGGCTGTTGGTTTGCAGTAAGGGTGCGTGCTGGTATCACTCGCCTTGATAAATACGGCCTATCACTCGGTAACCGAAAACAGAATCTATGTTATTTACGACCGGTTATAAACTCTCACGTCTGTATCCATAAATTTTGACTAATATTTTGTGCTCTAACTGCCTTGTTTTCGGTAACAGAATATGTTGCATGTATTTCAAATCGGAAAGTCATACCCACATCTATATTCATTCATCATCATCGACATACGAACGTATTAACGCTTAAATGTTTTTATGTACCATTTGGCGTAGAAATTGTAGGTTCAATTGTTGTGAAACGTCTGCTTGAGGTAACTAAAGACCGAAGAGCTGGCGGCTTTCTCGTTGAGGAAATGCCGCCAACATCGTCGGTACAATGTCACAACGGCCAATCTTAGATATAGATTAGACTAGTTAGATTTAGTTTCTGTAAATAAAGTGTATAGATTTAATAACAAAAATAACGGAAAAAGTACACTAATCATATGAAATTTTTTTGTTCAACAAATTTTTTTTCGATTGAAAGTATTTATGTTATATATTTTCCAAACATAGGTACAACCTAGAAGCTAAGACAGCAGCTTTTTTTGTAAGTATAATGAAACAACTTAAGTAACTTAAATCTCCAATATTACAAAGTCAGCGAACTCGTAGTCTATATAATTAAGAGTACTCCAGGTAAAACGTTACTTACCGCACCATAAAATGAAACGATCTCTAGTCCTGTCTCAAAGTTATAGGATGCCTTCTCCAAATAGTTTCGATTCGTAACCAGTAAGTTTGCGGCGCAACTATAATTTTATAGACGTGTATACATTTTACATCCTTTAAGATTGTAGGTAATTAAGTTTAAATAACTTAATTTTCATGATTGCGTAGGTAGTAAAATTAAGTAAAGTTTATTTTTATTTTTTCGTAAACTGTTTATGTTATGGATTTCTGAGTTATTATTTCAAAATGAAACCACGTAGAATAACTAATACTGTAGTTCACATTGTTCATTTATTTTACGCCCAAAGATCGCAATAATGATCTTTGTAAATAAATAAATAATAATAAATAAATATCTTGGGACATCTTACACAAATCAACCTAGTCCCACGGTAAGCTCAATTAAGGCTTGTGTTGTGGGTACCAGGCGACGATATATATAATAGATAGATTCGTATAGATACTTAGATACATACACAGCCATGACCAAGGAACAAACATTTGTGATAAATAAATACACAAAGAATGCCCTCGCCGGGATTCGAACCCGGAACCTCCAGCTTCGTAGGCAGGGTCACTACCAACTAGGCTACAGAGGCTGTCTACTGTTTGTGTTACTATAGCTTCTTTTTAGAATCATTTTTACGTACCTATTGAATAATAGTGGTCATATGTAATAGTACATTACTATTAGAGGACGGGAAACGAAGGGTTACAGGCCAAGTAGATATATCTGGGTCAAACTTAAAATCATGTTACGAGTCTTTCCGGTGGACATTTTAAAAGTTAATGGCTATGAAAGTTAATTTTCTTATTAAACCCTTATTGTCATTTAAAGGCACTCCTTTCCTATTGAATTGTATGATAAAAATCACGACTACACTCCTACCAGTTGCTTACTATTGGCCACAGGAAAGAGGGGCTCTACAGTTCGGCTGAACACGCACTTTTTCTTTCCTGTGGTCGATAGTTAACAGCATGTGGACAGGTAGCAATGATTTTTATCATACAAAGCAATGGAAAAGGAGGACGTCTTAATGAAGATTTGGCTTTCATAAGAAAATCAAGCTTTATAGGCCTTAACTTTTAGATTGTCCACCGGAAAGACTCCGAACATGGGTTTGCGTTTGACCCATCTGGCCGAAGGAACTGAGGCCAGATAGGGATACGCGGCCTGTAACCCTGTTTCTCGCCAAGATTTGTATAGTGCTCAAACTTGCCATGAAATAAAAGGAACTGATTTCGCCGAACCATACTATTTCATTTGTAAATAACCAATAGTACAGTATCGTAAAACATTTAAAAAACATTCGCGCCTAGCATTTTTAAATCTGTTTGAGATATCTTTTTAACTGGTGGTATAGACATTAGTTCTAAGGTTTTTTTTTCTGTGGCTGAATGTCAAGACCTAGTGTCACAATTTGACGTTTCAAAACAAAAGACAGTTTGTTTGCAGTCCTAGGTGAGAAATAAATACATGAAATCTCTTTACATATCATCTTAGCACATGACACCGGATACATAGTATTTCCGGGTTTAATTTAGTTAAAGTAAGTAGCATCAACATTCCGTAGCAAGTTTGAGAAAAGTATATTGTTATTTTCTATGGATCTCTATTATATAGTCGTTTCTGTTATTTTAAATATGGCCGATTAACTATTTGGGGGCACTTACAGTACAAGCCTTAATTGAGCTGACCGTGTGACTTGTGTACCTTGTGTGACCGTATCGATTTGTGTTAGATGATACCAAGATTATTTATTAATTCTGCAGGAATTGATCCCCGCTCCGCTTCGTTCCTAGAGCAAAGACTGTCCATCTCGATTCAGCGCGGAAACGCTGCGAGCGTGATGGATGGCACCTTTGCGTCGGGTACAAATCGGGGCGGTTTGGATGGATAGCTCCTTTTAGTTTTTTTAGATTTATTTTATTTAAGTTCATATTTATTTTACTAATATATTTTTTAAGATATAATTTGTAGTTAATATTATTTCTAAGTAGTCATTGTTTTTTTTTAAATACTTGTTTTACATAAATAAACAATATTGTCTGTCAGTTACACTTTATTAATTATTATAATTTAATAAAAATGAATTATGCATGACCTAAATAAATATAAGGACACAATATAGAGAATTATTAGTATTATTATCTCCTCCAGTGAAACCCCGAAGGCATTATCTCTAACTCGGATCCTAATCCACTGCTTTATGGGATACGTAATCCTTTGATATTGAGCTCCTTGCCTCATTGAGAACATTGCGTAATAAAATAAGCGTTATCTCATTTTATTGTAATTTACAGACATTCAAAGTGATGATGATGAAGGACCGGTATTTTCTAGAGCAAAAAGTAAACTGTCAATACTACCTCGGTCAATCACTCGACCGAGGTATTTTATCGACTATCGATAGTTAACTGACTCTTAATGAAACATAATAAATTTATTTGCTCTAAAATAGTAAATTTTGCTTTAATAAACTTCATGTTATTAATAATAAGAAATGCCGCATATTACATTTTTGATCAAATTTACAAAAATATATTTTATATGTAGTGGTAAGAAAAAAAAAGTTTTAAAACTTAAAACCGCAATAAATACAAATAATCAAATTTCCACGCTGAATAACTAGGTAGCTATTCTCTGTGCAAAATATTGACCAGCCCTCTGTTCACCAGAATAAAATAATGACCATCATGGTATACATATAAACATTAAGTATGGATAGTTGATCTCAGTCAATCCCTCTGAAACTTTGATTTTTGCTTTGAAGAATTCCAGTCCTTGATGATGTTAAAGACATTTACTGTTATATTACCTACAATAAACATCTAATAAGACAAAAAAAACTACTTTACTTAAAAAAATATGGAAATTAACCACCATCTCAAATCAATTGCTCACCTCGGGCGTTAGGTGATCTTGATCGTTTTTCTTTGGTATATGACATCTAATACACACCCCGGCAATGAAAACGGGTCAGGTGTTTTATTTCATAGAAAATAATGCGAACATGGAGATTTCAAATATTTTTTTAAAATATTTGTATTGTAGGTAAAATCTATTTTTAAATCAGGTTGTATTGGAATTGCCCTAAATTTATAAATAAACCCAAAAAAAATTTTAAATTGTCGTTAGGTCGGTTTGTATAGACAAAAATGTAGACCGTTTAGGAAAACCACCTAAAATGTATGGTAAATCGAGTTTTTTAATCATGAGTTGCTATTTTTATATCTACGGAGTCATCTGACGATAAAGTTCCGGTTTTTTTCGGATCGGGTGAAAACTTCAGGGAAATTCCAATAAAATCTGATGTTAAAAACAGTTCCACTTGTACATTATAAATATTTATTTTAAATTTTTGTAATCAGCATGTTTCCAGTATTTTCTATGAAAAAATCCACCTGACCCGTATTCATTGACCGCGAGTGTATTGATAATGGAAATTAAGTTTAAATTACCTATACTCTTAAAGGATGTAAAATGTCTACACATCTATGTATAAAATAGTAGGTAATTCTAGTTGTGCAGCAAACTTACTGGTAACGAATCGAAACTATTTGGATATGGTATCCTATAACTTTGCGAGAGGACTAGAGATCGTTTCATTTTATGGTACGGTAAGTAACGTTTTACCTGGAGTACTCTTAATTATATAGACTACGAGTTCGCTGACTTTGTGATATTGGAGATTTAAGTTACTTAAGTTGTTTCATCATACTCACGAAACATATAGAATACCAAAAATTCCAATGTCATTTTCTATGGTGTGCAGAACTATTTGTCTAGCCCATTAAAAAAAATTTTTTCGCAATTTTTTTTGTTCATATTTTTTTGAAACAGATTACGTTACCGCTAGTTTTGATACATCCTGTATACATTGTGTCATAGTGTATAAATAAACATAAATCGATAAATAAACATAAATTAATAAATAAAAAGACAATAATCACCTCTTGACAATACAAGGTGACCATGTTGGACAGCTACACAATGTACGAGTTATATTGATCGTTAAAGTCATAGTCATAGTCATAGTCGTGGTTATAACGGGTTATACAACAACTCCCAAAAACAAGTTTTTTCAGAATATAAATTTTGTAGGATATACAAGATACTAAAATATATTTTTATTTTTGTGGACAGCTCAAATTGTTTTATGAAATATTTTTTGAGTTGGATTTTGTAAGTAGTCTATTGTGTTTATAAATTTAATTATAAGATGTCATAAACCAAAGAAAAAAATATCGATGTTTACAAACGTCCTCAGCTTTCGCGGCTGATGCCTAAACCACTCGGCCACTCCAGCCAGCAGCTTCAGCAAGCCCGCTCCTCAAGCTGAGGACAAATCCCACCTCTGGCGTTGGTAAACTTTGGTATTTTGTCTTAATAAAGATATTTTAAAATTCAATAAAGATATACTTAAAATATCTTTATAGAAGTAAGATATAAAAATCACTTTTGCGTCGTCAAAGGTACATTCTAAACATACTCGTACCTCAAAAAAGAATTAGATTCTCAATTTGATAATTTTTTTTTGTATAATATATAATATTACTGGATATCTTCAAGAGTCGTGAACCGATTATCAATTTATCTTTAATCAGTAACGTTCGTCTGATGATTTTTTTTTATTTGGTGATTGTACTTGTAAATTTAATAATAAGTACACACATAAAATATGTCAAATAAGCAAAAATAAATTAGATTGGTAACACTTAATTTTACCTAACGAAGACCATGCATCTTTACCATGATGGCCTACGAAGCTGGAGGTTTCAGGTTCGAGTCCTGGCGAGGGCCTGAATTCTCAGTATTTGATTTTAGGACGTGACGATTGTGGGCACAATTTTATTCTTCTGACGTATTATTGGATAAGACTAGCTAGTAGTCTTCACCACTGGCCCAATCATTCTGTATTTGTAGAATATATGACCAAAAACTAGGAATTCAGTGTTTGTATAACTTCTACTATTAATAAATGGCCACGTGATGGCGATATACTGTGCAGCACTCATAAAATACGTTTAGGCATCGTTGTCGTTTTGTACATTGTCGTCCATGTACAATAATCATCACTGTAATAGTCTAATAGAGTTGACATCAGTAATCAAAAGCCAGGAACTGATCCCAAAACATCCCAATATATAGAAATAAGTTTTCCCGAAACAGTCAACCATCATGGCTTTGCTAATCATGATATGAATGTTATTGTCTTGCAAACGTTTTTGTTCATAAAAGTTTGCAAGTACCTAGATGTTTTTTTAGAATAAGTAGAATAATGGAGGACTAACTTTGCTAGAAGGAAGGCTGAAGAAGGTTTGTTAAAATAGCTAACTCGATCTCTTTTTCCTTTAATGTAAATCAAAAGATAACAACAATGTTCCAACTTATCCCTCACTTAATTATTCTTTAGCAACTTGGCCGTTATCTAACTAACAACAAAATCAGTCAAGTGTAACAAAACACTCGAAACTTAACGGCCTTATCCACCGAACCGTATCGAATTCTAGCCATTCATACCCAATTTGACCCTTACTTACCATTGAAACAGGTAAGGAACCACAAGAGAGTGGTGCAAAATTTGGCGAGCACGGAGCGCCTGAAATCCCGCCGTCGCACCATTTTAACAACACTTTTGAACCACCATGCCACTTATCCAGTACAGTTGCACTTGTTATTCACGAGTGACGCAACCGAAGTTGGGGTCGGGAGCGATCGGGACGAGCGCTCGCTGCGACGAGAGGCATCAGACTGAGGCGCGATGCGATAGGGTTGCTTGTGACCGCGGGGGGTGTGTATCAACTCTGTATCCTCACTTCCCTCCAAACCACGTGCCGCGTTAGTCAATTTTCGTTTGAATACCCGGCTACTTTGAATTTTTATTGAGGCCGTTAAACGAAACATCATTAGGAACGATCGGAGTTTATTGTTGCTCGCCACTGTTAATATAATTGAATAGTTCCTGTTTTATGTTTGTCGGTTACAATTGGTTGTAAATGCCTTTTTATTCTTGAATGAAGAGTATTAAGGAAAATGTGTCCTTTTATGGGGTTTTTATACGACTCTCAAAAGAAGCTATTGTATTTTCCTGCGTGGAGTTTTTCAGGTGTGTCGGTACTACGTAGCTAAATTAGACTTTTAAATGGATAGCAAAATCCTTACTTGAATTGAATCATGTCGTTAATGTTTTATCCATGCTCTTACGCATATACCATCGTATATTTAAAAATAATAATAATTAATGCAATGAGAGAGGTCTCGCAAGAAAATCTATAATTTACGCGCTGCGCTTGCAAGTCTCCTGGCGTGAACGCGGGCTTAGTGCTTGATTATGGAGACCTAGGCTCTCCAAAACATGACACTTAGTGACTAAATATACGCGAGTTTAACCGTTTAATTATATTTATAGAGAAGGACATCTCACACTTCCACCCTAAAACATCCAAAATTCTTTCCGAACTCCATGTCCATAAAAGTACAAATCTACGCAGTAAACCAGCCGAGGCCTTTTGGTTTTCTGATAAAACTGAAGGCCTAGTACGGCACCGCAAACTTCGCCCATTGCGACCAACTTTGGCGAGAGTTTCGAGGGCGTTGTCGTTATAAAATCGCCGTTATGTTATTCTTTTGGGCTAGATAGCGGGCGATGGTGCGATTTCGTACAAGTTTCGTAGAAGTATGTTAACTTTCGCTGGCAAAATGTAAAGAGTCAATTCATTATTCAATGGGATGATAAGAAAGATCATATTTACTTACGTACTGTATGTTACATGAAGTGCAGATTAATTGTCAAATAAATAGCTTTTATCTGTAGCGTGTCCACGTTGTTGTATTTTTATAAACGGGTTTGTATTAAAGGAAAGGCTTTGGAAAGATTGTCACTGCTGATATAACCGTCTCAAAGATTGCCTCAATGACCGGCGTCTCAGAATCCTCCATCAGGTCATCAGTCCACCTTATGGGGGGCCTACATAGACCCACCTGGGCCCCACCGGTACGCGGTAGGGTCCTCAAAGACCTTTCCATTTCAACGACCATCGACCACGATTCTGCGTGCAATGAATGAATGAATGAATGAATAAATTTATTTCAGACCAATGTCCATATTGCATTAATTAGTAACAAAACAATCAAACAATTTTTAGATTTTAACCTAGTGTTAGTCTAACATCACAAATAACATGAAATATAAATGCGCACCGTCCACTGCTACTTAAGTTTAGTAATTACAACTTCGGAGATCTATATCGGTTACTTTATTATTGTGTTAAGCTTCGATTTTGGGATAAGGAATATAATACAAGTGTTTTTACTAAAAATCAATTCAATATCCTCCATATTGGATTGTTTTTAGTAAAAATACTTTTATTAGATTCTTTATCTAAAAATATTATACTAGTGTAATAAACAAAGCAGAGCAGCGAAGTGCACTAGAATAAATATGAAAATTAATTATGTTTATTGAAACTGTGTATGTAATAGCATAATTAATAATGCGACGAAATATTCGCATAGATCTTGAATGTTGAATATAAATGAAACTAACTAATGGCATCTTTTTAATCTGCCATTAAATAAAATGCATAAATGCAATGAAGCACTCCGAGTAAATTGCAGTTTTCCACCTGAATCATTGGACCAACATCATTTATCTCTATTCATGTTTTCACATCCCACCGTTTCGTGGTGGTGTTTCGATAAGATCGTATGATTTTTTGTAATGGACTTTATTCATCATCTTTCTAACGTTTTCATCGACATTTTCTGCAGCTCATAACCACTTAACCAGTTCTTGGCATAGCTTGGCAACCTACTATCCATCCTAATATTTTGGTGTAGGTGCAGTAATGTTATCTGATCTTCCGATCCAGTAGGCTTATGAGCGTCTAATCGTTTGTCGTTGTTGCCGTGACGCTCTATCAAGTTTGCAAGTGCAAAAGTGACGCATAGCACGATAAATAGATAAAACGGGACCATCATAAGCTAGGTGAAGGATTGGAATTGATAAGGTCTCCTCAAGATTATTTTAACTGGCAATTGATATGAGCCGGAGTTAGAACTAAATGCATACAGAATAAACGCACGGGTCAGCAGGTTACCAAATAAAATGTTTAATAGTAAAAGAAATATCTGGAACTGCCTTCATCATCGTCTTTTCAGCCATTTATCGCCCACTGCTGAGCATAGGCTTCTCTTCTAGTACGCCACTCATCTCTGTCCTGAGCCAATCAACTCAGAAGTGCAATCTTATGAATGTCGTCGAGCCAGCGGACGCCCAGGGGCTCTTTCATCCGAAATAGGCCACCAATCCGTGAAAACTTTAATCCACCTGCCGTCACTCTGCCTGGCAACATGTCCTGCCCAGTTCCATTTGAGTATCTTACTAAGTAATAATACCTATAATAACTACAACTAAAAATAATGAGACTACTACAATTCTGACACATGTCTAACCAACATTGGGGTTATGTGATTAGTCATAAAACTGTGTCCACAAAATCAATTAATACGATGTGAGTATCGTGCCATTACACTATGTTTGTACAATTGTGATGTAGTATAATTATATTCTTCTGCAACATTGTAAATTAATGCGTTTTTTTTTTATTCTGATGGCTAACAGTACAGTTTTAAAGAATCAACTCATTTTCTAAATTCGATTATTTACAACATATTTATGTCTTTAACTAATAGTCATATCACTATTATTTTGATCCGTATAAAACTTTTTTTAAATGATTTCATAATTGAAGTTGTGAAAACAGAAATCAAATTATTCATTAACTAAATATTTTGATTTATGCTTTTTTTCCCCAATAGTCACACTACTTAATATTGTATAAATTATAAATATTGGATATCTTATAAATTATTATAAATTATAATATTGTAATCAGACCCAAAGCTGATGCCTGCACCGCTCGGCCACTATTCTAGGTATTCTAGAAAACTGAAAAGTATTCTGATAGGGAGGTGCATGCATGTAGTGCTTGCCCTCAGAGTATGGTCAAAGGCGCCTAGCCTTGTTAAGGGAAGAGTTGACCGAGTGGCCGAGCGGTGCAGGCATCAGCCGTGAAAGATCTTGGTCGTTTATTATTTGGTATATGACATCCAATATTTATGATTTCATAATAATTATTATCACATATAAAAATGTGTAATTGATTTTATAATAAAATAATATCAATTGCATGCGCATAAGTACATTATAAAAAGTTTCGCTAGTCCTGCATAAAATGTACATAATATTTGCAATTGTCAAAGGAATCCTGTAATCGAATAAATTAATCCCCAATTGTAGTAATTCCACATATGAATTTGTATATTTTGGAATTATACAGCGCAGCCTAGCCCATAATCCGGCTGAGCCTGGCTCTTTATTGTACACTCCGCGGCAAAGTGGCCAGCGCCTGAAAGCCGGCCGGCGTTCATTTGCATGAAATGTAACATAATGCTGCTTTTAACTCCCTATAAGTAAAGCCTTGTTTGAGGAACAATCGCCAGCGGAGTTCCGTTGGCACTGCCAGGCTAGCTAATCTAGAAAAAATATAGATTATGCGGGTGTTCGTGAGTATACCGATAGACTTTACCAATGCATTTTTGATGGCAAAAAAAGTAAAAAAAAAATATGTGGCATGTCATTTAAGAACAAAAAAAATATTTTTTAAATTATTTTTTGTGTTATTTAGAATATTTTTGAATTAACTGACCAGAATTACATGACCAGTAATAAATTGAAGTGAAAGATTTTTTTTTAAGGATTAATTTTTTTTTTTAGTTGAACATTTTTTGTGAAACTTTTTTCTCATTTTCTCTAACTTTAATCAGTGAATATGTCGAGATGAAAACTATGAGTGTAAGATTTTTTCATTTTATCATTACATTTCCTCATACAGGCATTTTTCAGTGACTTATGATGAAAAATTTTTTTTGAAGAAAAACATGATATAATGTCTTAAACTATGCCGAATCCAAAAAAGTTCATAGGACATCATGTAAGCCTCAAAATGTGGTCAAAAATACACCTTTAAAGTCGGTCGGTATACTCACGAACATTCTGTATATACACAAATCGACTCTTGCAAACTTCTGCCCTTTTATGCTTTCTTTTTGTAATTACGAATATTATTGATAAAGTTCGATATTTTCGATATCGAGACCCTGATGCATATTTAATGTTCTTGTGTGTGAGAAGTGAGAGCATTTTCTACGGTTCATCAAAAACATATACCTACTTATGGATGAATTCAACGCCCTTAATTACCTACTGATTCTTAAATGGATGATGTATGGTTTACACAAAAAAAACACAAAAATATTTTAAACTAAAAGTACTTTTATTTATTAAACACAACGTTTTGGTCAAGTATATCAATAGTCGCAAAAGTGTGTTACAAGGGCAAAAAAAAGAAGGTAACCCAAACCCAAAAGCTTAGTAGGTACACCGACAAACGTACACATATGAAAGAAATAGTACAGTAAGCGCAATAGTACCTACTAGGGCTCCCGATATACGTACTATTCGCCGAACCGTAGCTCCGTGTTCTTAACCCCGGCGGTACTAAGATCACGAATTTCACAGTCACGCCCAGATACGTACCCGAATCTTTGTTTGTATACGTATCTACGAATCTTGGCTTCGTTCTGGCAACGACTGCTCGTGGCATGGATCCGGCCGGACCAATTATTATGCAAACAAATAAGGCCTATTATTGAATAACAGCTTGTTTTTAAAGTACGTATTGAGTATTATACTCTGAATCGGGACGAACGGTATTTTATTGATTAGACTTGCATTTTTCGTATCGATTTATGTTATAGAATAACGTGGTAGGTACTGTGTTCCATATAACAAGCGACGGTGTTATTTATGAATTAGAATTTATATTGTGATTTTGAATCACCAGATAGAAAAATTAAAAAATAATTTAAAAATATTTGGCCAAATTGCTATACATAAAAGATAATACAGTCGTTCATTTAAGTTTATTACCTGACAGGGCGGCCCTTTTGTAGATAAGACCTATACTAAGAATTTGCACGCGCAAAGTAGCTATTAACAATAGTTTGTCTGCGATGTAATTGACCACACGTGGTAATTTTACTGATAAATATGTTAACTTGGGCTTTACCTGGTACACCTTTTGTTTGTGAAGTTGAATGAAATAGCCGCATCTTTGTTTTGATATAGATAAGCGGGGGTGTTTTAGTAAATTTGAAAAGGGCAATTTCGGGTTTTGGTTTTATACGTGTTTAGTCACTAATAAGATTGCAGGCCGGACAGACTTAGCGAGAGTTTAGTCGAATTTAAATTAATTGTTTTTTTATTATTTTTACTGTTAGTGAGAAGATAGCGTTTTTAAAGTGTATTAATAATAAAGATCAGTTGGGTGTGGAGTTATGCCACCAGGGTCGGTGACACGGCTTTATGCACTTTGTGCAATGATCGTACGAACAATGAGTTTTCGTGTCGTGGTGGTACAACAAGATCGATAGGAAAGCATTTGAAAGCGGTGCACCTAAAATTTCCCGTCATCGTCACGACATCCAATGAGTTAGTATATTGTATTTTTTAATTATATTGCTTTTTTTATCCTTTTATATTTTAAAAGTTCCTTATTTTGTAGGAAATAACGCTGTAAATTTGTATATTTATGACGCATTTATTTTGTTCCTAAGTTATGGGTTTCCTAGTATAGATTAATCGTTGTCTGGTACCTTCAATATTGATTTATGTATTTATTTATATCAACTTTATTGCACGAAAGAACAACTTAAATTATGATATTTAGAACTAAGAAAAAATATTTACTCCGCACTGTGTTATGTATTTTTTAACATCCGTTCACATCTCATTATTAAATTAGGTAAATAATACATGACAATGTGTCAGTTTTTATTAATATTGAACTAAGAAAATATCTATATTTTATAATTATGCCCTCCTTACCTTAAAAAGTAAAATATTAATATGTAAAATTTAATCTCAGTACGTATACACGTTATCATACTGAAATTAAGTACAACTAAGTTATCGCACTTTACGTTAGAAAGGCAATTAGGTAACCACTAAATTAGATTCACAAATATCACGGAACATTCTCATCCGTTTTCCTTAGTCCTTAAAGACAACGCATCGAATCGTCACTCAACAACGCGGGCGGAACGGATCTGCGTGTAATTAAGATACGTATCCCCGTGTACACGTGTATACGTAACTTTATTGATACGTAGCCGTGTAACACGCAGGAAACGGGCCTTAAAAACCGTTGCCGTGTAACACGGCAACGGGGATCCGGCTACGGTTACACGAATCACGGTCACGACCACAAGCCCTAGTACCTACAGGCAAGTGAAATCACACCGACTTGAAGACTACCACGTTTCGAGGCCGTTACATTAAAATGCGTAAATACGAGAAGCAATGGATAGACAAACGTTATAAATGTACCTACAATAAAGTAGAAATTAATAAGCCCGATTTATTCAAGATTATCATCAAATATCGCACATTCAATTTGATGTACACAAATCTACCCAAGTAAGAATAGTTTTCAATATTCTTATCCCTATTCACATGTTTATGTACCTCACTTATATATACATTTGGCATTCACACAAAATTATTTTAAAATAGTGATTATTTTCCTTTCTTTTATAATTATTTTAAACTCAACTAAATGCTAATTTCGATAGTAACCAATTTTTTTTAATTCCTCGCTGTCGGATTAAGAGGGCTAAATGTTTTCTTAATCAATTTTAGGCACATTTCATGTTAATTAAGCGCTTGTCATCGAGTGCACGGCTGCTACGCGGCGGCGGTCGTCATTTTCAATTCCCGGCTTATACATTCAAAAGCAAAATAAGGTACCTATATACAAAACTGGACCTCGAAAAAAGGCACGTTTTATATCGAGTTGCAAAAAATTGCCAGAATACAATAATATAATAATGTTAATGGATAACGAGAGTTAATAAAATCGAATTAAGGAATAAATTTGAAGATAAAATGTAAATACCTACAGAACACACTTTTAACGTTTGCTTGCTACCTTACTCGTTTCAATTTTTGATTGATACTTATGAAATTAGGTCAGCGAACAAAGATCGTTTAAATTGCCCATGTAATGCCTAGGAGAGAGGCAGTTAACCGGGAAAAATGCAAAACGCTTTTAACGCGTCGGAGGCTACGCTGAATAAGTAATTTATGTTTTGAATTAAGACGTTGTTATGTTTTATCAGAGGCCATTTTGATTTTTCTTGGGCTGTGTTTACATTGTGCTCAGAAAATAATAGCTTGTCTCAATTGGATTCTAAATGGACTTTTGAACCTTTTTTCTGTTGGATATTCTTTCTTTTACTACTAGAGCATTCCACGAGAATGTCGCTTACATAACGCGATTCTTTTAGTACTTCTAAAAATTATAGTTAGGAACCCGAGTTCTAGTGTGGTAATATTTCGGGACTTAACTTACACGTTCACACAGTTTTTTCTAACTTTGAGCATTTATTTAACGTAGCTGCCATAGATAATATAAGCGTCACGTAAGCGACATTCTCGTGGAATGCCCCTACTGTATTTTCGATTTAATTTTAATTTCACTTGAGTTTTAAATACTGCTAGGCTTATTGGATTGTCAACCGTTATTCAAATGATCTGTGTTTGAGTGCGTTTGGTTGCGATACAATAACGTTTATTTGATACATCGAGTTCAATAGTTTCCTGTGATTCAATAATAATTAATATCTCGGGCTATTCGATCAGTAATTATTACTGACTGAAATAGCCAAACGAAGCGAGATTCTGAGTAAATCTTTCAATCAGATTTGATTCTGAAATATTCTACTTACCCACACTCATACACTGTACATTTTCCCATAATTTGTTTATATTTTGTATGTTCTTTTTTTGTCAAGAATATGATTTAATGTATGTATATATGTTTATGTATTTCCTGATTCGTTTCCTTGAACTTTTTTCTTGAAGACATTGCATTTCCTCACAAAATGTCATCAGCTGTTCGACTTTGTACGGATAAAATATTTGTTTTCGATTATTGCGTTATGAGTCACGTAGCGTAAGTTGTTCGTTATCATGAACACAATACATGTATATACTCTTAGGTATCTGCATCTGATTTGAAAACATGTACGTAATTATATACTGCCTTTTCCATTTTTAATTACTTTCACCGAAAATACCCTACATAAACAAACTGAACTGCCTCCCGTGGTCCAAATTAGGAGCACAAACATTCCCTTAAGCAAACCGTATGACTTCGAATAAGGTGCCGGACAAACAGGCGGCGAAATTGCCGTCCACTTTATTTATTGCGTGACCCTAAACTTTCTTAGATCTGTTAACATTGTTTTTATTTGGTAGATAACGTCATGTTCCTGGGTGCGTGACGAATGAAGTGTTTGTTGATTTGGTTCAGAATATTTTATTTATGGGTTTGTATTGATCTGTTATTGTATTCCATTCAGAAAAGAGTACATTTATAGGTTGTTACGTGGGTGGAGTACAGGATAATTATAATGCGTAATCTATGCTGCTATTTTTTTTGTATGTGACGAAGGTAGACAACTGAGCTCTCCTCCCACCTGATGGAAAGCAGCACATAGCGTAGGAAATATCGGTCAAAAAAATCGCCTATGTGCTGCCTACCCTGAGGACTTAGACGGATAGCCTTTATCTATTCTCTGCCAGTAATTACATCGGCTATCTTACCCCCAAACCAAAACACAGCACTGAAAACACTGCTATTTAGCGGCAGGTTAACGGGTAAGACGGTGGTAGCTATCCGGGCGAACTTTGCACGAGATCCTACCACCAGCAAAAACTTGCTAGCGGCCATTTCAAAGACTGGCGTCATGGATTTCGGTCTGTGTCGTGGTCCTCCAGGCTAAGAGTTAGCCTGGTGGACCACGACACAGAAGATTTTAGTGAACCTAACACCTTCCTAAAATCATTAATATTTCGTTTAAATGCCAATGGATATAATCAGTAATCAGTAATGTTTATTGTTTTCATAGGTAATACAAGATTAGGTAATACATTATATGTGTCCAGCTATGAAACCCTGAGGGGCACTACAATATTTCCTTAAGACTAATTAATACTAAATCTTACAACCTACTCGTGTATAACTATATTTTTACATTCCAAATCCTTTAAGTTTTGTTTTATATCAACAACGCAGGTTCAACGTCAATTTACAAGTCGCGGTCTACAAAACAATATAAACCTATCAGCGCGTGCGTAAAGTATAAATTCAGTTTTCAAATTTCCGTCACGTGCCATCTGAATGATAGCTTTTCTATTTGACGTGGTGTCCAACAGATTCAATTGAACGCCACAATATGGCCGAAGCAATCCGTATTTATAGATTATGAGTAACATTTCGAGTTTTCCTATTCTTTTAAGAAAATGTTAGTTGTAGGTACCTACGTATAGACCTTCTATGAATAAAAAAACGAAGTTTAAAAAAAAAAGCAATCTTGGCAGAATTCTAGGAAGTGCCAGCTGAATTATTTTGGAAAAAAAATATGTTGTTTATTTGCTCTAAGAAGCGAGAAAAACAACTAAAGTTTTGATTCCTAATAATATATACCTACTTATGGCATTATTATGTATTATTTCAAGAATAATCGTTAGTCATTACATGGTTATTAATATTCCAAAAGGCCATGTTTAAGAAACTGGTTAATGTGAAAATAAATAATAAAATCAAATCTTATAAAATAAGAAATACGGAAAGATCACACAGTATCTATATATTATAACATAAGATAAAAGAATTCTTAAGAAATTACAACAAGTATAATGGTAAAAGGGCCGATTCTCTATGCAAACACTGCTACGCTGTTCACTGTAAAAAGTGTTTCTTTAACTAGCATTGTGTGCTGCTTTTTAAATTGAAATAAATTGAAACGGTTGAAACAAAATTATTTGTACATATCTGAAATCATTTCGCACGGGAAGTTTGAGCAATAAGATTTTAAGTAAATTTCTTTGGCGTTTTCTTTAAAACATGTTTTTCTATAGAACTGCGCAAACAATGCGTGTTTCTTAAGCAAACACTTATGCGAGTTCGTATTAATTTACCAGAGCCCTGAAAACTGCTTTTAAAATGGGCAGCATTAGAAGTAAATAGAGCTTTTGAGAATCTACTGCTGCGGTTGCAGCTACTATGTAAAAAGTACTATGCGATTTATACATACTATCGCCGCTGGTTCACAGTTCACACAAAGACAGTAGCGGAATCACATTGTTCACATAAAAATATCATCGGAGAATTTTTACACAAATTGACCTAGTCCCACGGTTACCTCAATTAAGGTTTGCAAAATGGTTAAATTAATTAATTTATAGAACAATATGTTCATTATTTATTAACTAAATATTTTGATTTGTACTTTTAATTTTTCTCCAGTAGTCACACTACTCAAAGGCGCCTAGCCTTGTAAGAGATTGCATATGCCCGAGAAATTTGACCGGTGGTTGCTAAGACCGAGTGGCCGAGGGGTACAGGCATCAGCCGCGAAAGCTGAGTACGTGGGTTTGATCCCCACTTCGGACATAGGTGATCTTGGTCGTTTTTCTTTGGTATATGACATCTAATATTTATAATATATGACATCTAATATTTGTAATCTAATATTTATAATTAATTTATACTTTTGTATTTATTGACTATGATTTGGCAAAGCACATGATTTATGTAGTATGACTGTGCTACTTAATAAAATAAGGAGAAACTTGTTTAAAAAGAAACGGATGTTTTAAATAAAATTCTAGTTAATTAAAGACATTCGCTCCAATGTAATATGTAGATAAGGTATAAGCTCAATAAATGATAATGAAATGGACGTATTAATATAACAACTTTACGTATCTTTTGTGTTCGACATTATATTATGATACCAGACTGCAGCAAAGAAAGTCGTTCTGAAGATATATTAGCGTGGAAATTCTAGAAAGAACGAACCTTGTTCTAGTTTATGCATTATAAAAAAATAGATTTAGCGTATTAAAATCGTTCATAATTTATGTTTGTAAGATTCATAACATTCATACATTTTCACGTAGAGCTTCAAGTCAAGTAACGATACTTTAGCCGATAATAGGTAATCCATGTCAATATAATAACTAAGTTTTGTGATGTTCGCAAAACAAGGAAGTAAATAGAAGCAAAATATTAAGATTTAGACTTGACATGTTGATATTATAATTATATTGTCGGGTTTTCCCTTATAGAAGAAAATTGACTATTGATGGGTTCTAAGCCTTTTCTAGGGTTTTGTTAGTTATTTTTACGAATAAATAAGAATGTAGCATGTCGATTTCGATAACTTTCATGAAAAATGTTAAGTATAACTTCGTATCCATGGAATACCATAAGGTGTATATGAAGAAGAACAATACACACCAGTATAAATTACTGACACTTAAAACGTTTTAAAAGTTTGAGGCTTACTCGAACAGTACTTGTAGAATAGTGTCTTAATATTAAAATGCCTACTTACTTTCACTTTGTTACATGAAATAAATACCCAATGTTAAGTTAACTCTTAAAGTTTTATTATAAAAATATAATTAATTACTGTACAATGAATAATAATAAGTCAGACATTATGAAGCAAGGTTCGGACTAGAGGTATTAAAAATATATAGGTAACAATTTATTGAGCAACTCCTCGCGTTAATTTGTGTATTATGATATGAATAATATAAAAATATAGCACAAAGTAAATAGGTACATCCCCAAACCCGATAAGTATAAATATTTTGTCATTGAAATAACAACCTCACGTAAGTGTCATACTTTTCGTATTTCATAAACCGGTTTGTTCCACTTATCAGGTCTGACCACGCAATCCTCGATATGTAATCGTAATATACGTAGTTACTCGTATTTCCCGTCGACAATTTTTAATCAAGACACTTTTAGAGCGTAAATTATTGATTTGATTTCATTACATACAATTTAGAAAGAATACATTTGTCACCACCCCAACTTTACTCCTCCTTCGGGTGTCGTAAGAGTCGACTAAGGGATTGAATTGTCACTGAACTGACCATATTTGATTAAAGATTGATGATGAGCAGCAGCGTCCTCATAGTGGACACATTACTGCGATCGCCAATCCGCTTGCCCAGCGTGGCGATTATGGGCATTTACCTCCTAATGCGTCTATACGCATAGTTAATAGGAGAGGCCTACGTCCAGCAGTGGACTATCATAGGCTGATGATGATGATGATGACATACAATTTTAATATCTATATTCTCTTTCATAAGTAATTTATGTGTTTTGTATCACGAATTATGCAATAATGGTTAAAAGTATGCAGCAAAATAAGTTTCAACAAACCAAATAAGGTACTTACACCTTTTATTTCTACTGGGGCAACAATAATATGCGGAAGGATCCAAATCAACACAAACAAACAAAACCAAAACAACGGGCCAGCTAAATTTATGCACACAATTAAGACAGTATGTCATATCCGTACATCAGTAGATAAGCAACGATATATTCGTAATTGCAAGCACACGGTACGAATACATGTTGCTTATTACCATTACTGCTATTTACACGAGAGATGTTACTGTGTCTATGTTGTGTCCGTTTGTAGCTTTATTTTATTAGTAGAATAAAAATCCTTATGTTTTGTTTGTAGGTAGGTACTGCACGTATTGTGAAAACCCGAATCAAATTATTTAGTAACTAAATATTTTGATTTGTGTTTTTATTTTTTCCCCAGTAGTCACACTATTTAATACTACATACATTATAAATATTGGATGTTATATACCAAAGAAAAAACGACCAAGATCACTAACATCTGAGGTGGGTCCCACCTCCTCACATCCGAGGTGGGAAACTCGGACGTTGGTGATTTTGGTCGTTTTTTTTGGTATTGTCATATTATGACATCCAATATTTATAATTTTTATGTTCGTACTAATGAAAATAAAACAATTTCAAAACATGGTTACTAAAATGCATCTTGTATTCTTTAATAGTTTCATCCAAATAACTTTGTATAGTATAATGGCTGAAATAATTCAAATACATAAATAAAAAGCAATTTATTGATCTTGCATTGTAATTATTTTGTGTAAACAATTTGTAAAATACTCACTTGATTATTTTTATTTAAGCATTTAATACTATTTAAATACAAAATGGGCCTCGTGGTGACGGTAGTAAGTATACATTTGTCACCACCCCAACTCCCGCGGGTGTTGTAAGAGTCGACTAAGTCATTGAAGTGTCACTGACTATTCTTTGATAGGTAAACTATAGGTCACGGACAGCTGAGTAGGATCATCATAGTGGACACATTACTGCCATCGCCAATCCGCTTACTTAGCGTGGTGCTTATGGGCATTTACCTCGTAATGCATCTATACGCATAGTTGATAGGAGAGGCTTACGTCCAGCAGTCGACTGAAATAGGCTGATGATATGAAATACAAAAGTCACGGTAATTGTATAGGTATCAAAATAAATTAAAATTGCTTTATGGTATCACGTAACGTACTTAGACAAGACAAATTTTAAACGTCCTCCGATTGAGAACTTGTTGTTGATTGGCTTCTTCCTAATTATCTCTATTAATTATGTATATTATATTCCCCAAAGCAAACTTTTTGATGTGATTCAAGTTTGTTTGTCAAACTTTTAATTAGAAATTGTTTTTCAAAAACATTAATGATGTCATAAGGTCTATCAATAACAAAGTATATATTTGTGACAAAGTTAATTTATTTTGAAAGGAAAAATATCTGATAATTTGATAATAAACTCTAATAAATATTATATGCTAATAAAATCATTTCAAAATGACAACAGGGCGACAAGTAATAATTATTATTTGGTGATCATTATTTACTTAAGTTAATTAAACACATCACTTGAATCTCATAATAAACCACTCACTCATGCACTTACCCAACACCAACAAACACACTCACGTACATGCAAATTTTATAACTGAAACTTATGTTGTTAATCCCTATCTTGTTATTGCATGTTCATTGTATTTTTTGTGGACATCTTTTATTGACGTTAATTGTGAAGCAATGTACTACAAAATGAATCGTTAATTTGCACTTGACAATGACAGATCGCAGTAACTCGCAACGTTTGACAGCTAAGTAGTACCTGTACGCGTTACGTTGAGCGTTCGGTGGAAATAAACTTTATTTATATCCATATCATAATTTCCCTATTATATATTCAGACGCCGTAATGTAATGACCTTTATTAAGAAACCCGTGTCTGCGGCTGTATCATAATGTCAACATTAAAGTACAGTGCATTACAATGTCAACATTAAAGTGTCGGTGTCAGTACATACAGTAATGTTAACATTTTTTTTTATCATTAAATATTTATTGTTATTCATACACAAATTGAGCGATTTCAACTGTTTTGAATTGTTATATTTAGACATATTTTACTTAGTGGATATCACGTAAACAAAGATAAATTTTCATTCTAAACTTATGTTATGGAGGTAGATAAAGTTACGTATGTGACTGTACATAATTAGGCATTAAACACTCGTGTGATCTTATCTTATCTTATCTATCCCCCACTCTACGAATTCAACGAATTTAGACGAATCGCGTTTTGTGTAACGAACGAATTTCGTAGAGTGGAGGATAGAATACGCATTAGCTCGTTTGGTATAAATCCACCTTCAGTAGAATGCAGTATTATTTAGCGTATTTTAATCCTACAAGTACCTTTACACAAACGGTTAGCTATCACAACAACAGAAAAAAACTATTCTGTACCGTGTTGTATTTTTACACGACTGCCAAAAGGAGAGTATATGTGTTCAGCCCCTATGTATGTTTCATATTTTCTTTAAACGCGCAGATCTTCGCTACCACTTAACCGTTTTTAATAGTGTAAGGTATCATTAGAATCCTCGTGACGTCGCGGGTAACATAGGACATGTGACGTCAGGTTAAAAATAATATGGCGGCCTAGAAATGCAATATTATCTGACCAATAAAAATAAATATTAAAGAAACCTATCGAGTTTGGTATCAAAATGAAGAGCTTCAAACAACGATTACAAATATGTACGTAACTTATATGTGTGTAACTTATTCAAGAAGAGCGAGATTTATTAAAATGCAATCAAATCACAAAGAATAATATGTGATCCAAACGCTATGATTTGGGTATCAAATTAAAGCATTTTACATGCAGATTGTAAATACAGACACAAGTTATATGGTTAAGTATATGTATGAAGAGAAAACTCGAAATGTTCTACATCGCGGTGTTGAAATTTTTCTTTGAATTCTAAGCCGTGACAGAACTGTCACCGCTGACACGGCGCTTAGTGTGTATGAAACAGATACATTATATAAGTGTTTTTGGTCGAGTGCTAAAATGCACGGCTGCTACGCAACGGTTCTGGGTTCAATCCCCGGCTAGTGCCGATGAGTTTTTCGAAAAACTTATTTATGTACATCATCATCATTTTGTTGAGTTGCGGAAAATAGCTATAACATAATAATTAATAAGAATGGAAATAACATTTACCTACGTAAATAATTTGCGACATACGAGATTTTTAACCACATAATGTATGCTTAGTACATGATTGGTAGGTACGTCAGTTTGTCGCCGCGAGATAGATTTTCCATCTTTTACTAACTATATGAATAAAAGAGGGATGGATAGTCTATTTTGCAGCGATATACTGTCGCACTAATCAAGTGCTAATGCCATGTATGTACGTAACTAATATCGAGGATTTCTAGATATGATTTGAATATCAGGCGAATGAACCTAACAATACAACAACAACAGCAATTGTGGCCAAACAAAATTGCATCAAAATTAAAACTTGAAATATGTTAATAAATAAATTGTAGTGGCCCTTTGTCGCCTACGGCCCTTCAGCCATTCGCAGACGTTCAGTCTTCGCATTTTCTCGAAACGAATTGTCGAGTCTGCGGCCCTGAGATTCGTTTTAAAGCTACACTTTTACATTGTATAGCGAAGGAGCGCTGGGCTCTGGTAGCTCGGTCTTCGGCCTCGTAAGCCGGCGCCCTCTGGAGGACACTTCGGGCTATCAGTCCTACGCGGAGCGCGGTCTACAACTTTCGCAAATTGTGGAAACGATCGTCGGGCCTGCGGCTCTTTTTTATGTTTCACTATTTCATTACGTGCCCTAATAGCGCTAAGCTCTGGCTTGGATTGTTAAGATAGTTAAGAAGGACGGTTGTACCGCGTGGACTCGCCCGTCGAGCCTCCAGTCCTTGGGATCGCGCCGAGAGCACCCCGATTGTGCCGCTCCAAGTCCTCGGCTCTCAGCGGAGCTGAGCTTATTCAGATGCTGGGGTAGTTGAAAAAGCTTGATAGCTTATTTTTTTCACAGCTCCCTCTTCGGCCTTGCTTTAAATTTCTTACAAGTGTCATGCTAGGGCACTCTTAGTGAAAGTTCGGGCCTCTTCCTCCACTGGTCCGGGCCGATGTCTGGGCTCAAGTAGCTCGGCTTTCGGCTTCGCGAACCAATGCCCCTCTTAGGAACGATTTGAACCTTCAACCCTACGCGGAGCAGGGCCTACTACGGTCTTCGCAGGTTGTCAATACTACTTCAATAATTTGATTATTTTTTATGTTACCCTATTTCACCGCCCAGCGTGGCAACGCTGGGCTCTGGCGGCTCGGCTTTCGGCCGTTGACTCAACACGAAGCTCAGCTTTCGGTCTTCGTTAGAGTTTGTAGCGAACTATCGGGCCTAAGACAGTTGACCCTTTGACCGCCACTGGCCGACAACTATGCCAATGCAGTAGAAACTTACGCGGGACATCGTAAAGTTAAATTTCGTTTAAATAATCACGTACGCGTGGCGTCTGGAGCTCAGCATATTCGTTCGTCTGGCGGTCAAAAGGATAAAGGGGACGGTTATACCGTGTGGTCTCACCCGTCGGGCCTTCGGTCCTACGTGGATGTCGGCTTATTCAGATGTTGGGGTAGTTGAAAAAGCATGGTAGCTCAATTTTCTCACAGCTCAGCCTTCAGCCTTGCTCTAAATTACTTGCGAGTGACAGGCTTGGGCCTTCGAAGTGATAGTCCGGGCCTCCGCGAGCTCTGCTTTCGGCCTCCAATCCTAAAGCTCACCCTTCGGAAGTTCGGACTCGTTTAACGTAAATTTACATTGGTTTCGCTAACGTTCCGGCCCTCGCGCGGTGTACCCTACCTACGGCTTCGCCCATTACCTGGGATGGGAACTCTTCGGGCCTCCGGAGCGAACTTCGGCCCTACGCAGGGTCAGCCTTCCAAATTTTATCGAAATTTAAAGAATCTTCGAATACACTAAAAGGTATGAAATAAATAAATTAATTAAAAAATTAAAAAACACGACTGCCGTTTAAAAACGTTCTTAAAAGTAAAAAATAATTCCTTTTTCAGGATTATTCTTGTGAGCGTATCTACATATAAGCGCTTGTCTTATTACTTACGATATTTTGTTTCGATTGCAGTCGGGGAACCTTCATAATGTTTATATTTTCCGTAATGAAAGGTTCCCCGACTGCAATCGAAACAAAATATCGTAAGTAATAAGACAAGCGCTTATATGTAGATACGCTCACAAGAATAATCCTGAAAAAGGAATTATTTTTTACTTTTAAGAACGTTTTTAAACGGCAGTCGTGTTTTTTAATTTTTTAATTAATTTATTTATTACTAAACGCTTGAACTTATTACTACGTAATTTACCTATCATAAGCACTCACTTACTTACATTTATTATTAAATACACTAAGAGCTTCGAGTATGCTTAATGATTGACGTTCTTAAAATCGTACGAATACAAAAAATAGTGACCTAAAGACTACTAGTAAGGTTTCAGTAAAAATGAATAAGAAAGTGAAAAAATGTACTGTTAAGCCATCACAGAACCATTACCTTATTTTACAAAACTACGCTGAAGTGGGCCCAGTCCAGTGTTTTCACGTCATGACTGACGGCTCCGCACAACAACATTAATAAGTTCTCAATAATAACGTACCTTGACAATATTCATTACGCCTTTTCTTTATTATGTTCATGTCCAAGTTTTACTAAAGTAGCAATGGATGGTGCATGGCCGATGTGATCGTATTTTAGTTGGTTTACATAGTTCGGAGTGATGGCACAGACATGCTGCGGTGTAGTTGGGTGCTGAACGCTTGACACGTATGCATAGTTAGGGGGCTTTAAACTTTGCTATTCTAAACTACCTTGCGTATCTCGTTGCATAATGTCAAGATCATTATTGTGTAGTATTGATGTTTTGTTAGTTTTGAAACGCAATGATTCTCTATCGCTCGGAAACGCTGCGAAGTGAAGAATTGGGCACATACTCCCGGTGCACCGGGAGCGCGGTTTATTTATATTGAGTTGTTTTTACTTTTATTGTTTTGAACGTATTGTGAAAATACAAATCAAACTATTTACGAGGTCCGAGGTGGGGATCGAGCACGTGGGTTCGATCCCCATCTCGGACGTGAGGTGATCTTGGGCGTTTTTCTTTGGTATGAGACATATAATATTTATAATTTTTATTGTTTTATATAATATTTATAATTTTTAAATTAGATTTTGTAATAACTGCCATTTAATTGATTAGTATTATTTCTTTGTACGAGTTAATCTAACAATGTAAAGTTAAAAATAAGGAAACTGTAAATACTGAATCTACTCACATACATTAATTAGTAACTACTTTTTAAAATTAACCATTCTGTAGGTATGTATTCCATTGATATGCTACCTGATCATCTTTATCATCATATCAGCCGAAAGAGGTTCACTGCTGAAAATAGGCCTGCCCCAAAGATTGCCACAGTGAGCGGTCCTGCGCCACCCACATCCAGCAGACTGCTGCGACCTTCACCAGGTCATCTGTCAGTCCATTTTATTAACTGATATATTTTAGAAATCTAAATGCCCATAATCGCCACGCTTGGCAAGCGGATAGGCAATCACAGTAATGTGTCGAATATGATGCCTGCCAGCAGGCAGCAGCCCATCATCAATCTTCTGTCAATTAAAGTTAAGTGATATTTCAATCCCTTAGTCGGCTTTTATATTATAATACCCACTGGGAGATTTGAGGTGATAACAAATGTATTCTTACTGCCGTCACCATACGAAACACCGCAGTAAAAA
>JALPQI010014746.1:0-21744 GCA_025490895.1 Thaumatotibia leucotreta
AATAGACTCAATGTAGAAAACTTCAGATGACATTTTTAACTTCAAATTTGGTCAGAAATCCGCTGTTGATTTTTTTCCCTTCCTCATGGGCACCGTGTATATCAACAATCCAGTAATTCAAATAAATCCTTAAATGGGTAAATAAATACTATACAAAACAATCTTCGTACTTAATTTACGTTATTCGGATATACCGACCCTACGTACAAAAACACTGACGAAAAAACCTTACGATTAAATATTTGAAAATAAATTAAAATTAGGTATAATACATATATGAACAAAGAAATGATCAAATCTAACTTAAAAAACTAACTAAACTGAACTTAAAAAACAATGAAAACTAACTATGTATAAAATAAAAACCTTAACTTAACGAAAAAAATGTTTACCCATTCCTTCCTTTATTAATAGTAGGGGAAAGTGAGGAGGATCCGTACTCGTACACTTTTTACTCTATGCCTCGTAGAAAAAAAAGTACTAGCAATTTTGAAATGAAATCAATGCTGGTTGGTGGCGGCTTAGAGCTAATACAAAGTAAGGTAAGAACGTGAGATAGTTTTTCCCAAAAAATGAAAATTGTACGAAAGCGCCCCATGCGTGGGGTACCTTCGTACATAGTCATTTTTAGCACAGTATTAGTTTTGTTCTCAACTGTCTGTTTTTATTTACAAATATTTTATTCATATATTGACAACTTCATTTGCAAATAACAATATTTTCACTTAACAAAAATATTGGGGTAGATTCGTACAGTAAGGATTCTCATACATTCTGGGCTGTACGAAAGTACCCCAACCAAAAATGAAAAAGATAAAACAAAAAATAAAAATAACCGGTATCCTAATCATAAAATAAACCATTTCATACGTAGTTCAAAGATTAGCTTATGAAGTATATTTAATTACGTGTGTAACTGAGCAAAGCTTTCTGAAATAAATACATTTAAAAATTACTCTTATAATTACTTTGAGGCATTGATTTAGAATATATAAGTGGATCCCTAAACAGCTCAAAAAAATGGCCCCAAAAAATGGGCTGCAGAAGTAAATATTGCGGTCCTTTTGCTCCGCTATTTAGTTCTGACAGTTGACATTTGGTCACCTTACGGTATAGCATCATTATTCCTTAAACATAAAAAGTTTCTACTATTTTGCGGTGTCGTTCGCAAATTTGACACTTATTGCTCACTTCACAAAGTTTTTTATTCTTTGAGTTTTTTTTATTATAGTTTATTGTAAGTGAGCGTTATTAGCTTCAACTGAAACATGATAGAAATGACTTTTAGTGCCACTTTTCTTGTTTTTTTTGTTTGGCTCTGTGCGTCTTTGAGGTGTCAAAAACACGTTTAATTTTTTCTTGAAGAAACTAGCTGCCATATAGTCCGTGGGCTACTCGGTCTGAAATTAGAAAACGGTATAATTTAGGGTACCAAGTGTCCTTTTTACAGTAGTTAGACATATTCATAAGGATGTTAAAAAAGTATGATAGACATCTCAAAGTGGTAGCTAATAGGCATACGGGCTATTTCAAGATTTCCGTTGTATGACAGGTATGGTTAAAATTAGGAGGTACAAATTTTCCTTTTCACGGCTGTTAGGTAAGCTTATAAAAACGTCAAAAATGCAAGATTGCCATTTATAAGTGCTACCTAACAAAAATGGGGGCCAATCAAAGATGGTGGATCTCAAGTTTTACAAAATCAAGTATATCTCGAGAACTATTAAATATATCTAATTACTCTCTTGAACAAAATTAAAGGCATATCTGTAAGCTTCATATTTTGCATAATATATACACCATATTGCTAAAACCAACCAATAATTAATTATGACCAAATTTATGAAAATTTCGTGATTTTGATTTTTTTGTGTCGTGTTTTTACATAGTAGTCATGACGCTAGAAAAATTAAATATTTTTTTAAAGATAGTGTATTTAATAAGCTTTAATTTGTTGTATATAACTTGTTGACGGTATTAAAAAAAAGACCCATAAAAAAATATTTAAATGAATTGTAGTCATAATCCACCGTATACTTCGTGATTTAAGAGGCGATGGAAGTGCCACTCGTAAATAATAGTGCTTATTTCAAATAACCAAGATTGAAAAATATAAAAAAATCGCCTCTTAAATCACTAAGTATACGGTGGATTATGACTACAATTCATTTAAATATTTTTTTATGGGTCTTTTTTTTAATACCGCCAACAAGTTATATACATCAAATTAAAGCTTATTGAATACACTATCTTTAAAAAAATATTTAATTTTTCTAGCGTCATGACTACTGTGTAAAAACACGACACAAAAAAAATCAAAATCACGAAATTTTAATAAATTTGGTCATAATTAATTATTGGTTGGTTTTAGCAATATGGTGTATATGCAAAATATGAAGCTTACAGATATGCCTTTAATTTTGTTCAAGAAAGTAATTAGATATATTTAATAGTTCTCGAGATATACTTGATTTTGTAAAACTTGAGACCCACCATCTTTGATTGGCCCCCATTTTTGTCAGGTAGCACTTATAAATGGCAATCTTGCATTTTTGACGTTTTTATAAGCTTACCTAACAGCCGTGAAAAGGAAAATTTGTACCTCCTAATTTTAACCATACCTGTCATACAACGGAAATCTTGAAATAGCCCGTATGCCTATTAGCTACCACTTTGAGATGTCTATCATACTTTTTTAACATCCTTATGAATATGTCTAACTACTGTAAAAAGGACACTTGGTACCCCCAAATTATACCGTTTTCTAATTTCAGGCCGACTAGCCCACGGACTAATAGTTCCATCCCTTCTCGATGGTGAGGTATGCATATTAGTGGCCGTTATACATAAAATTATATGGTCATGTTCGCGAGTCAGATAGCGGAGATATGACCACTGTACGAATGCTCCCGCTGTACGAATCCTACCCACTCTCCCCTACATTACTATAGAGGCTGGGACGAAAGGGGTTGCCGGTCGAAGCCATATAGACGGCCGAGCGAAGCGAGGCTGGATAGGTCTGAGGCGGGCAACCCCATATTTCCGGCCGAGGTATGTATAGTGCTTTTCAATAAACAACTATTATGGCATGTATGGCTACGTCTAGCCTCCTCTTAGTCTATTAAGTTCTGAGAGCAAAAGATGCAACTTTTATATCTCAGATTATGTCTAACCCTCGTAGGCAACTAATTGAAATAAAATTGGTTTACCCGAGCAGGCATTATGAGTTATTACGTATAGCTCGACCACTAAGATTAAACAGAACTATACGTTATTAAGTAGAGGGCACTATTAAATTTAATAGACCTAGAGTTAAATAGAGAATGTCTATACTTTTAAAAGCTTTGCTCGTTTTATGCATCATAGTATATCTAGAGTAATTTTCTAAGTTATACAAAAATTGATTCGACTTCGACCAGTAACGAAGTAAGAAATTATAACTACAGACAGATCATCCTACTAGTTAAATTGTAATGGTATTAATTTTCCATTTTCATTAAATACTATAACTTTCAACAAGTACTTATACGAACAGACCAAGTGCAGTTTGGTAAATATGTGCAAAATCGTAGTAGGTTCTTTCTACCTAAACTCGTCGTTAATAGAACAATGTAAACAAGCCGCTCAAGAATTATCGATAATCTAGCACTATTTTATTGTTTTAATGGTTCAGAGTTAGTTCAGGTCAGCCCTTAAAAATGCATGAAGTCGACGACGGAGAACCCGTCGGTTTTTGTCCCTTTTGCCGGCGACAGAGTGAAGTGAAGTGTCACCTCTGGAAATGCTTCTGCTGATGTTGCTGCTTATTTACTATCAGGCGATCCATGTGTATAGTAAGTCCATTTCTAACATTTTTAATATCACGGTGTGCATTTCAAGGTTACGTAGGCAGTACAAAATTATTATGATCTGCCTAATCCATCTGCAGCTACTTTTTCAGAGCACAGACTGTATGCTTACATAATTATACAGGGTGGAAAGGGATGACGTTCCTTCCCGCTACCGACGGAGTCTACCAACCATTACGATGAGCTTTCAGTATGGGACCAACATCGAAGGCGTACATGGAAAATTGACTTTTCCATTCTATTTTAACTTTCTAATCACTCGCTTTGTATGAGGAGTTATTTTTTTTTTTTAATATTTCGATGTTGGTCCCATACTGAAAGTTCATCGCAATGGTTGGTAGACTCGGTCGGTAGCGGGAAGGAACGTCGTCCCTTTCCACCCTGTATGAGTATATGATGATATATCGCATATATTGTAAAGATAGTAGGATATGTAGGTGAGACTTATAATATTCTCTGGACTTAGGCTTGGTTGTTTTAAGGTAGCTTTGAACTTTTACGTGGTTTAGGCATAACCTTCAGATGAGCTGAAAACTTTAGACATTTTGAACTTCAAAAGTGCATTTAGCGTGTGTTTTCTACGCATTTTCACCAGTTTTTCAGTAGTCAAGTGATGTAAAATACAATTTTGTTACTAATTAAAACCTATACTGTACTAAGCTCTATGGATATTTAAATTAACTCCTATTATATTGCATACTTAAAAAGGTCATGCCTTGCATACGAGAGCCCATCGTCTCCTATGGCTGGACGGGAATGGGAGAATATTGTGTTGCCAAACAGGCATAAGTATATGGGTAAATCAAGAGGGCGTCGATCCGTCGGACGTCTCAAATATCGGTGGAGCGATGTTGTTGGATCGAACCTGCGCGATTACCAAATCGCTGACTGGCTGGAGAAGGTGCAGGATCTGGACACAAGATGGCGTAAACGTGTATTGGAGGCCTAGGCTCGATTTGGATGTGTGCCATGAAAGTTAGGTTTTAATTATGTTGCATACCTACTTACTAGTAGTTTCAACTAGAATTTCCTGAACCACAAAAAATCGGTGATAATACCTATATATTACCTAGAAACTGTGAAATGTCGTTGCACCGTCATTTGGAAGTCGGTGATGAGAGATGGTTGGTGACAGATACACAAACCGTGTTTAGTAATAATAAGCCTCATTAAAAGTTATACGTTAATCATTCGGGTTCGGATCGTTAAAAACATCCCCATTGAGTGCCAAGATCCAATTGTTCTAAAACAATAAGTTTCTTATGTCCCGCAGATTAAGAACAATCTCATCAGTTACCTATTTATACATGAAGATTTTTATTGTACAATATCACCCGAAATGCATCTAGCTCATAGTGATAATTATGTAAATAAAATTACAATGCTCTCATGTTGTGTGTAGGCCTCCAGGATCAGCAATCTTAGTTATGCATATAGCGCATAATCCTTTCCCATCATATTTTCATGTAACATTCAGTACGAGCATCGATCACACGGAAATCAATTGAGACAGTAACATAAATTCGGAGTTTCCGTATAAAACCGATACAGAATGAACAAGGGTTCGAAAAAAAATATGTAGAAGATCGAAGTGTTGGAAGGGCGGAGAGCCAGAGCTGCAGGGTCCAGACGCCTGGTGCAGGAGTGCAGTCGGTGCTGCGCCGGCGCCGGGCGCCGCGCCGCGCGCCGTGGGCGAGCGGGGCGCGCGGGGCGCTTATTGAGGCCACTATTTAACCGCGCGACGGCCGCGCAGCGACCTGTTGTGATCCCGTCATGGCGCGCTCCGCCCGTGTCGCTACTCTGGCCGCGTGCCTCTTGTTCGCCTGCGGTGAGTCCTAACCTTTATACCTTTCGCCTCCACACACCGCCCATCTCGCGACGTCACGGGTACGCGACGTCACACTAATTAGTCAGTGCTTGCGTCAGTGTCGCACAAGTGAACAGTGAAATTGACCCCTCGTCGCGAGGTAGGCTGTGTTTCCGCAGAGTTCACGAGCGAATGCAACCGTGCATCGCGCGGTTAAAGGACATCAACGCGTCGCAAGCGCTTCAAGGATACCACTACTTCACTCGGCTCGCATCCGCAAGTACCTATCGTGCCAATCTCATATTTACGAATAGGTACGTATGCCGGTGTGTTTAACCAGTGAACTTTTAATAACTTAGCAACTGTTAAATAGGCTAATTGAGAAAACGTTCCGTTGTTGTGAAATGAAAACATGTAATTATTTGGTAATAGTCGTTGAGCATACAGTATGTCGGACAGTCACGATAGCACAGCTAGATTGCTCGCAGATGCAACATCAGTGCGCGATTGCAGTTGGGTGTAAAAGGTTACAAATGAAAGATTTACAACGGAATGTAAACAGGGTATTAGTTGGGTAATGTCAAAGATTTTGCAATAGTAAGTGTTTGGTAAAACAACTGTTTAGCACCTGGCGCGGCGCGCGCTTGCGCCGGACTGCGGGAACTTTCACATTCGTTCCGCGTTGGGTTGCGCCCGCGCCGCTGACGTCACGCGCGCGCCACGCAGCCGCATCGGGCAGCCACCCTCGTGCGCCACACGACCGGATTACACCATCCTTTATTATCTTATCTTAAAAGTTATAACCCTTACGTAGCTAATTAATTTTAGTTAGACAACGTCTTATGTCATTATTGATAAAATCTTTACCGTCTTACTAATTTGAATTATGCAGAATGCACTTTGCTCAGGCACTGAGGAAATAAATTATTCCTGCCTTAATTACATATCGATTATTATTTGAGTATGTAATTGTAATTACGTCGCATAACTAGTTTTGTATTTTCTTTTAACTTTTGGCTTAAAGTAGACGAAATAACAAGTTTTTCTTCTTATGTAGTGTTTCCGACATTTTTTTAGGAAAATATTTTAAGTAATTGTCATACAAATCAGTGCTTAATGGTATAGTATAGGCATACCAATACTAAAACAACAACATATATCTATAATTTAGAAAACACAACCTGAAAACAAATACTAGGGCACATCATGCCCTTGCCGGTATTTGGACTACTTATATTTTATTTTAACCCAAGATGGTTCACTATAACTACGGACTGGACTAGGTAGTCGTAAAAGTAGATAATCACCCTGTATGACATGATGTCACAACTACACTTAATAATCAAGTTTGGAATTTCAAATGGTCGTTTATTGTTTGCGTAATTATAAACCTATTATCAACTTTGTGCAAAACAACTTAAAGTTGATTTACTAATTAACCTTGGTATAATGTAACTAACTAGGTAAGTAGGTAAATGCTAAAATTAATAAAAATAATCGTTGTTGTTGTGGCCTAATAAAAAAAATAACTCTTATCAAGACGGTATGATAATGTACATCCAAAGTTACAAACATCGTAACAGTAACAGACCGTATAGAAATCACTTGATTCCTGCATTTTCTCACGTTTTCTCCTTGTAGAATGGGAAGCGTTCTCGATCGACAATAATAATTATCAACACTAACTATGGGGAAATAGAAATCCCGTGGGTACTATTTAGTCACGACTTGATATGCTTTTCCCGGCCCCCAATTGTTTGTGGGTTGTTGCTACGCGCGCGCGCACAGTGACGTGCTACGAGCGTAGGCGTTTTGCCTCTACGAGTAGCTCGGGATACATTACGTCAAATATCGGCAATGTAAACAAAAAACAATGAATCGATGAGAAAGTTGATTAAGTAACAAAAGCCGATTGTGTTTTAATAACTAAAGTTTGTGAACTCGATAACTTTACTTTGGTATATGACATTGTAATAATATTATTTAAATTTATATAGATTTTAGTGTTACTTCTTAAAAAACACAACTAAAAAAAATCTAATAAAACAACTTCTGTTGTTTCACAAAATACGTATTTTTTTTTTAAAAAACAATATATAGGTACTTTACCTGCCTATGAAAAATTTTGCAAAACCTAGGACATTTTTATTGTATGCTGACTATTGTATTATTGATTGATTAGGTATGAATTTTGTATGTACCGAATATAAATATTTATGATACATTTACCAATAAAAGGAAATAGAATATTATTGAAAAAATAAAATCAATCATTTTTGGGTAAGAGGGGTTCCTCTTATAGTTTAACATATTATTTGGCCTTTTCTGTATAAAAAAAGGTATAATTTTGATATTTAAATCCCTATTTTGACCGACATTTTACGTCATTTATAAATAAATCGAAATACAATGAGGTATTTTGCCAAAAAAAGCCAAACAAACAAACCAAACCTGACACTTAGACGGTTTGAATGATAATTGTTAAGTAACAGTTATGTAAATCTATGTGTTGGCTGAGTTGCCCTAATTGTAAGGTACTTTAATTACGTCTGCTACGATTAATTACGTGGCAGCCAACGACCATACTTTATAGAATAAATCGATAGTTGCGATATAATCTACAATTTACTGCACCGATCTATTATTTTAACCGTTACTAACTACTCTAATCATAGCTTCATCGCAATTAGCTTTCAATCAAATGCTAATTATTAGGAATATTTTATTTTTGAACATTTGATAAAAAGACCGTTAAACATGTACATCTGTACTTCTTATTGTGAATATGTTTTAATCAAACACGAATAGACATGAGAAGTTAAATAATTTTTTTTACGTTGTGAAGGTTTCGACGTAATCTATATTTATCTTGTCGAGATCATATTCCATAAATCAATTCGCGTAAAAAAACATGTTTTTGAGTAATAAAACTTTTGTCTAATTTGTATTCCTAGACAGCCCAACTTTCTTCGCAACCGCCACACCCCACTCGTTGAAAAGTTAAGTTTCTCAAGTCGTGTTTTGACGGACTGTTTGAAAGCTTCCGTCACGTATTCTAATGCGTTGAAGAGTTTGCGTCATTTTCTTGTTATCAGTGAAATGGAGTTCGAAGGGAGCGCCTTTAAAAGGAAAGTAGAGAGGCGGTGCTAAATATTCATAAGGTCAGCTCCGGTATGCTGTCCACGCGCCCGGTCGACGCCCGCGCCTGTCGCATAGCATAACTGTCTATTTGTTCTTCACTTGGTTCTGGAAGGTGTGCTGTCAACACTCGCCACGCAGAGCACGTGCGCGAGGCCGCCGCCCTATCACGATCCGAGCCTCGCCATTAAAACCTCTATTTAACCACTAAAGGTCTCATCACGCCTTACTTCAAAGTGCAACTCAATCATTACAACCTACCTTACCTATTACTTATCGATCTCTATTTTTGACCTACAACATTATGTTGATGAGAGGTGGCATTGTAAATATTCCACTATCATTATTTATGGCTTGTATAAATTAAATGTCAAACCTTTTTAAAAACCACTCATCGTTATAAGTACGAGTTAGTAAAGAAGGCAGTTTGTGTCTTCGGAATTTGGCTTTGATGTTAGTGTTTAATAATTATAATCGTTAGTTAATATCGAATCTATAAGAAAAGATCCAATGTGAATCATTGACATGTTCTAAAGTCCACCATTGTTACTACCTTGTTACAAAGTACATGGGAGTCAAATAATATTCGAATGTATCCAATAAACTATAACAATTATGGTTAAAAAAATCGTCGACCAATTTCTATCACAAAAAAGTACAATACTTAATAAATCTCCTTTAACGATTCCTTGCTAAGTACCAACGAATGCAACGAGGTTATTTTTAATATTTGCACTCATTTAGTACGCATATGATTTACCTATTTCAGGTTTGAAACCCTAAGACAAAGATTCTCAAACTTTTTGCTGATGGGACCTTTTTCGAATGTGTATTTTTTGACGGAGCCCCAAATAAAAGACGGGTGCAATCGGTCCGCTAGAGTAGCTACGCTTTTTGTACCTAACCTACAGGTCTAAACCAAGCTAAGCCCGGTCATCGAAAGTTGTCTCGAGTTCGTCCCTCGTAAACAGAGGGGCAGATATCTGTTTTTTATTATATTTTCTATCTCCCGCGAAGCCCTTACGAAGGGTCTACATAAGGGCTCCCCAGAGTTCCACGTAGCAGACTTAGAAGATACCTATCGCTGTCCTAGAACATACCTATTTGGCAAATCTGATACGGATTACCTATGTTTATCGAGAAAACTGGTCCCATTAAATCTATCTTGCCTATTTACATAATTCGTGTCACCTTGCCTCTGCGGTCATCTGCTCATTTACAAACAACAGTGATTAGTCAAAATGAGTAATACTTTAACTTAATATCTGTTTTCGACATTGTTAGCTTACTTATATTTGCCTGGCCCGGGACAAAAGTAACACCTCGTAGACACAAGTGACTTATGATGGAGCCACTTTTACCGTTTATCGTACTATGCCTCACTTTCACACTTGTACACTTGCCATTGTCAGAACGTGACGGCAACGACGACAACTGATAAACACGGCACCATCATAACAGGATGCTTAGCCAAGTTGCCAATCGCTAGCGCTTGGTAGCGTATCGTAGTTTTCCCTCTGTCACTCTTTCATATTAGTGCGACAAAGACAGTTAGGCGTTACCTATCGTTTACGATTGACGATTAAGCGTTAGCGATTGGCAACTTCTCTAAGCACTCAGGTCTTAAGAAAGAAAATCTCTAATCGAAATTTGACTTCTACAATTTTTGAAAAATTGTAGACCGACACCATATTATTTTAATGGGTTAATATTCAGATATTTTTATAATTTATATATATTACTAGCCTATTTGAGTGCCCCATTGCTGGGCAAAGGCCTCTCGCCATGACTTCCACGACTCTCTAAGCCTTATTTTACTATAGCAATACTTAATATGTATATATGCTGGTAAGCTGGTATGCAATAAAACACATAAAGTTTGTTAGTACTAAGCTGTGGCAGCCATTCGAGAACGCGTCGGGAAAGAAAAGTTTCTGGTTTGAGATGTGCCGTGTCCGATAAATAATTCGTTTTTCAAAACATTCTTCTTTTTCTACCTAGCGTTATCCCGGCCTTTGGCATGGTCCGCTTTCCTGCTACCTTTCCTCTACCCTTGCTAACTGTAAACCCGTTTACGCTCATATCATCATCATCATGTCAGCCGAAAGACGTCCACTGCTGAACATTAAAGATTGCCACAATGACCGGTCCTGTGCCACCAGCATCCAGCGGACTCCTGCGACCTTCACCAGGTCATTAGTCCAACTTGTGGGGCGCCTACCCACGCTGCGCCTTCATGCATAATGAAATCCAATATACTACTGATTATTTTTTCCCAGTATTACTCTGGAAAAGGGTAGTTTTACGCGAATATTCCGTCGCATAAATCAAGTCATTACCATTCCCAAATTATTGACGAACTGCGTATAAATAGTGGAGTCATTTTCGGGTATCTTGTAGCAGACGCATGTTTGTCTGCTATTCTGGCATGATAGTCTCGTTTGCATTTATAAAACGGAAAATAAAGTGGTGATGGTAATGAACAATAAAAACACGTAAAAAAATCGCATAGAAACACCAAAAAATTATCATTTGCATATATTTTTGCCATAATATTTAGGAAAACTTAGGGGATCGGCACATGGCTATCCCTCGCTTTTCATGCTAGTAGAAGAAACTGAAGAAGCAAGACCGACCGCCGCGCGTGACGCGCGCTCGTGTCGCGACCACGAGAAACCTAACCCCTTGCTTTTTTGCGCCCTACATATCACACATTGCGTAACGTAATCAAGCCACTCAATTATATCTACCTACTTATAGATATCTACTTTTTCTGCTTCAGCGCTTCGATTCTTGTGAACAACTTGCGGAATGAATGAAAATACAGTAATTATTAATCGTTTGGCTCATACGTTACGTTTTGTGCGTGTATACTATAATCATTTCGAATAGGTACACGTACTTATAGTATTGTTTTATTACGATTTCATAAGTTAGAACAACATGATTCTATTTATGGATTGCTAAGTAGTTTTTGCTTGAATAATCATTGAAGGTAATTTATTGTATCCAACAAACATGTTAGTCAATTTACTTTATTGTCTTAACATTTTTTGTTTCTCGTTTACGTAATTTAAAGCAATCATGTTAACAAATCTGAAGTCGGATTCCGATAATATCCTGTGGCCCACACGCCTTTGATAACTATGAATAGAATTGATGTAAAGATAATTGTATCTTCAGCACGCAAGTGATTGACACCAGATGTTTAATTGAGCAATACCTGGTTTACATAACTGTGAAATCTACGTAGATACATAAAAAAACTTATATGAAAATCACGCGTATAAAAGACATCAACGCGCGCGCCACTCGTGCGCCATATATTTTCAAAAAAGGAATATTTATTTATTTCGTTAATGTCGGAAACAACTATAACGATTTTGATGAAAATAGCATTGGGGGAGTTTAAAAATCAATTTAGCTCGGTTTTATCTCAGGGAAAACGAGCGAAGTTCGGTACTAAATAGCTTGTTGCGCACAGACTTTAATACTTACCTACACCAAAATGTGTTTTTGTAAGTTTGATGGTATTTCCGCTCTACCGCTGCTCTATAATTCCAGTGGTCCATTGGAAAAATATTTCCTTATCGTATTTTTGTGTGGCATATCAGATCGATATCAATCGGATTTCTTAGTAAGTATCTAAAAATACAAAAGAATATTCATTAGCCATTAATATAAAAGGGTGAATGTCAAAAGATCGCAATCAATAAAAACAAGTTGCTAAGCACGTGGCAGATCCGGGTCAAAGAAAACCAGTTTTTATTTATCACTTTTTGGACAGCAACACATTATGCAGTTTTAACTATGTGTATAAAATGGCTGATTGCTAATAGCTCTTCATGCATAATGAAATGCATAGAGCGTCTTAACTATATGAGAATACTAATTTAATACCATAAATATTACGCTCGTTATATAGACACCTACTTATACATACATAGGTGGTTAATTTAGAAAAACATTTCGTAAACTATTCATGTTTAAAAATCGTGAAACCAATATGATTGAGATAGCGAATTGCAAGCAGAACATTGTAGGTTATAGGCACAAGTGTTTCGACATAGAATGGCAATAAATTGAGGAACAAAGAGTTATTAAACATGCAAGAATACAGCCTCGTGTACTAATCGAGTGAGCAATCGAGCTGCGCCTGCGCCGCGCGGCGACCGACGACCCTCGCGACACCGAGCCACGACAAGCCAAAAGGCCCATTCGAACTTTTAACCGTCGATTTTATTTGATATGATACTACTTTGACAGAACTCGAACATCCCGTTCACGCTCATTTGTCCACCAGAGTGTCAAGGTCGTGTGTTATCGTTATCAGATCAAATCAACAATATTAAACTGTGAATAAGACTGCTGCTAATGAAGATGCACCGCACTTTGATGCTGAAAACAATACGTACTTACAAACAATACAATATATCGTCACATTTAACGCTTGAACTTACCGTGGACTACGTAATAAGCACTTGGTTAACTAAACGATGTGAGTGATGTGAAGCTAGAACGTCGTAGAATTACCCGGAGTCGGGTGGCTGCATGACTTTGTTTACCGGCATTCAACTATGTTAGCTAAGCTACATTCCAAACTCCCAAGATAATAGAACAGTCATTAACATGACAATAAAAATCTGGTGATCTTTATTGACAATATTCCTGTTAGATAATCAATTAGATCGTCAATCGTTTAACAGAATCATTGTGTCAGAGATGTATTTTTTCATGTTGAAATAAAAGCTTAACCTATCGTAGTCGCAAATGCCGGACATTTGCGACTACGATAGGTTACCCTCTCTATCAAACTCTTGACCTGTATACACTAAAGGACATATGATGATAAAGTAAGCTGCCATTTTTTGACAGCGCAACAATCTCTGTCAACAAGTGACAAAGATGATTGCTCGATATTTTCGCGGTAGGCTTTCTGTCGCGTTGACGAGGCGCGCGCGCAGCCGGCCAGACGCTCTCGCGCGAGACAGTTAGATAATGTTGCGAGAGCGCAGTTTCCTCGTGTTACGTGCACGCACGCCCCTCGACCCGTATCTATTTTCTTATTGCCTATTAGCAAATATCTCTGTCATTTTTAATTGACAAAAACTGCATCTATCAGCACATATGACAGAGTATAGTGGAATGTGGGAACGGAGATGTGTAAAAGAGTGCTTAACATACTGTGTCACGTGTAAATTATGCTTTTGTGTAGACATCCGATATCAGCATGCATGTCGTTTATTTTAATGAATAGTTAACATATTTAATTTGATATTCGTAGCTACACATTATCTTAAATAAACAGCTGAAAAGCTCAAGGATATCAACTACTTGTGTATTGATTTTTGAACAGCATTCTTAATCATTTCGTCAGTCAAGCCGCGCACAAAGGCATCAAATGTCATACATAATCTTACCATTTGTTATAACGAGAAGACCTAAGACAGAGTCGTCCTTGTCGCTTGCCCAAGCGCTGACATTTCGATGCTAGTCAAAGGTCACGTACGCTCACTACCTTTGACATTTTACGCTTCCAAGTGACATTTTAGTTCTAAAACGAATAAAAACAGTAAATGAAATGTCAATAAATGCTTTGTTCGCTGCATGTAGGTTGTAGATAGGTATCCGCGTGTAATAATTTGCAATCGATTGCAACTATGCAACGTAAGTGTGTTAGGTTAGGAAGTATTCGGTAATGGTGACCAATGTGCGTAACACGCATACACGTTATGGACACGAAATATCCTAAAGCAATTCTGTAACGAGGCGAAATTCGATTTGAATGTAATTTAATGTGGTTTTCATTGTCATACAGCGGTTGCCGAGGGGCACCGATGGAAGCGGCAGGCAGACGACACAGCCAAGAAAGACGAGAGCCTGGAGCAGGAGCTATGCAAGGACAAGGACGCCGGCGAGTGGTTCCGCCTGGTGGCCGGCGAGGGCGACAACTGTCGCGACGTCATCCAGTGCACCGCCTCGGTGAGTACCGGCGACGACTAAATACTACTTTTACACGGGCATTCCACTCCCTCACGCACAGTGGCCTTAAACAGTTCAATGGCATTATGTAAAATCAGATTCTACTTCATAAACAGCTATTAATGTTATAAATAGTGGTAAATTTCACGTACAAAGTTATCTGCCCGATATAGAATAAAGATAAAGTGAAAAAAAGCCTACTCCTGCCCTTGACATGAGTAACATTCTTAGTTACGCATCCATTCACATTCCGCAAGTCTGTATCGAAACGATTAACTGCACTTGTTACACTTTATGAGTTGATCGATCATATAGATCTACTGGTAATTTCATAGTGTTGTCAACAGTAATTATTTTTAATCGTAGGGTATTAAAGCTATCCGTTGCCCAGCTGGTCTATACTTCGATATTGAGAAGCAAACCTGCGACTGGAAGGATGCCGTTAAGAATTGCAAACTGAAGAACAAGGAGCGCAAAGTGAAGCCTTTGTTGTACACTGAGGAGCCTCTCTGTCAGGACGGCTTCCTGGCCTGCGGAGACGGCACTTGCATCGAGCGCGGTCTGTTCTGCAACGGCGAGAAAGACTGCGCCGATGGATCCGACGAAAACACTTGCGGTAAGTGGCTCCTTTACCCGTTCAACAGGTGCCTCGGAACAACTTATATTCAGGATGCAACCGAGTAGCCATATTAATACATTTTAACATAAGCTACGGCTATGACCATATATGAATTAGTATAATAACCATGATGACCTCACGACTCTTATTTCCTGTTGCCGGTAGTTATAAAAGCTCGCTATCATATTTAAGATAAAAATACCTACGGCTATGAATGAAAAACGAAAGAGTCCAATTTTAACCGATTGAATATACATAACTATAAATATAATAAAAAGCCGTTTGTAATATAACAATTAGTAATATTTATTTATAATCCTCTTTATTCGGATAGATCCGCCTTGGTACTTACGGAAATATATGTAGTATTCAAGGCGCATTCCAACACTTTGCATTAAATTGATCAATACGTAGAAAAACTAAGGTACTTTAAGTACAGAGTATTTACTATTGTACAGTTCTACTGTGTTCTTTTATGTATCAAATCATAATCTAGACAGGTATACTAAATAGTACTCGTATGCAGTAAAAACTAAATAAACATTATCAACTGATCTTGAACGAGTGACTTTACAAATATAAACTAGCTCGTAAGGCGTGACGAACGACCTGCGCGAAATGCCAATCACTTGGCCTAAAAAAACATCTCACTGCCATGTCGTAATATACCTTAACCAAATGGGGTGTTATTTTATTCATATTGGATTGAATATGTTAATGGGCGCTTTATTAGCTGACACTATGTAAATGATTCATGTATTTCAACCCCACGAGTCTTTCGAATGACTATCCTTTGCTTCAGCATGACCGCGATACATTTTAATGCAGGCGTTCTGGGAAAAGCAGGTTCTACTTAAACACGCTTACATCATAAAGCGCTGACTCTTGTCGCGGTCCAAGGTTGCTGGAACCAGTCCGCGCGATCTCTTTTGTATTTTAATAAAAGAATTCAAGAAACCACTTCTGTAGAAATAGTTCCCCAAATTGAACAAGCATTATTGTTGAACGTGTTTTCATTTAATGTACATTCAATATAGTTAGGTATACCTAGGTATGATGTGATTTATGAGCTGGATGTGATTCGAAATTTAAATGAAGTATAATCATGTTGAATGGTAATCAAGTATGAGGAGATACATGATTACTACACACACTGCAGCAATATACCTGAATGCTAAGAATAGGCGTATAACAAATAACAATCGAACAATCGATAGTTCGTTTAGTGTCCTTGATAGGTATGCATTTATCGTTAGTGGTTTTACTGAGTTACATAGATATTTGGCTGTTAATCACCGGGCATATCCCCGAATCAAAAAGTGAAATCCAACCGGGTGTCAGCTGTGGCGAGTGATTTGATTAAGCGAAAGTACCCATACTGGTTCCGACTCTCGCTTTGATACTCGTACAAGTTCAAGCTACGCTCACGCAGGCTGTCCCATTCATCTTAAAATATCTTAAAATGTTGCGCTGTTAAAAAACAAAACTGTACGATAACCGCATATTAACGAAAAAAGTTATTTTTGTAACATTTCTCTATTCCGAAACAAGCATTTTTAAGACCTCTTGCAAAATGCATTAACGTAAATTAATAATGTACCTACCTAATGTAATTAACATACCTTATACTAGTAATTCTTACGAGTATATCAATTAAACACTCTCAACCTAAATTTGTAAAGTATGATCTTGTATAATATACCGGTTTAATTAAAATCTTAGTCGCAAATTGAGCGCATGGAGTGCGTTGAAAGAAAATGACTTACAAAACCAAAATCTATGCAACCATCTATAGCAATGACATGTTTTGTTTTAGATATTGACAACGACCCCAACAGGGCCCCACCTTGCGACGCCAGCCAATGCCAATTGCCCGACTGCTTCTGTTCCGAGGATGGTACCACCATCCCCGGCGACCTGCCGTCTCGTGACGTGCCGCAGATGATCACGATCACCTTCGATGACGCCATCAACAACAATAACATCGAGCTGTACAAAGAAATCTTTAATGGCAAACGTAAAAACCCCAACGGTTGTGATATCAAAGCCACATTCTTCATCTCCCACAAGTACACTAACTATTCTGCCGTGCAAGAGACTCATCGCAAAGGACACGAGATTGCCGTGCACTCAATCACGTAAGTTTACCTACCTAAACATACTTCCTTAGATTTGATATAAACGAATTGTACCTAAAATCTCATTAATTATCTAAATATCAAAAAAGATATGAATATCCCTTGATGTTTCTTATTACCTATGCTACACTTCATTATCAGTAGATTTTATTCTTATTTTTCTTGTCCTAGGCATAATGATGATGAGCGTTTCTGGAGCAACGCCACGGTCGACGACTGGGGCAAGGAAATGGCCGGCATGAGGGTAATTATCGAGAAGTTCTCCAACGTGACTGACAACAGCGTAGTCGGCGTCCGCGCCCCCTACCTCCGCGTCGGCGGCAACAACCAGTTCACGATGATGGAGGAACAGGCCTTCCTGTACGACAGCACGATTACTGCCCCGCTATCCAACCCACCTCTATGGCCCTACACCATGTACTTCCGCATGCCTCATCGCTGCCACGGCAACCTCCAGAGCTGTCCAACCAGAAGCCACGCCGTCTGGGAAATGGTTATGAATGAATTGGACCGTCGCGAAGATCCTACCAACGACGAGTACCTGCCCGGTTGTGCCATGGTTGATTCTTGCTCTAACATTTTAACCGGAGATCAATTCTACAATTTCCTCAATCACAACTTCGATCGCCATTACGATCAGAATCGTGCCCCGCTGGGTCTCTATTTCCACGCCGCATGGTTGAAAAACAATCCTGAATTTTTGGAAGCTTTCTTATATTGGATAGATGAAGTACTGCAGAGTCATAATGATGTATATTTCGTTACCATGACCCAAGTAATTCAATGGATCCAGAACCCTCGGACAATCACCGAAGCTAAAAACTTTGAGCCATGGAGGGAGAAGTGCGCGGTAGAGGGCAACCCCTCATGTTGGGTGCCGCACTCGTGCAAGCTGACATCGAAGGAAGTTCCCGGCGAGACCATCAACCTGCAGACGTGCTTGCGATGCCCCGTCAACTACCCCTGGCTCAATGACCCCACGGGAGACGGCCATTACTAGATTTGAGAAGATCTCGAGCCCGCGCGCTCTACATTAGTTCATATTCAATTGAGAGTGGAAATTGCATGAATAACATATTCTAAGTCAGAGCCAAATGACAATTTTTTTTCACGAAATGGTACTCCAATATTTGTAACTTAGAGTATGTTTTCATGTAGAGTCGAAGTGTACCGGGTCATAATCCCGTTTGTAGTGTAAGTGTACGAGTACCTACTACCTAATTGTATGTAATATAGCTCACATAAATATTTAATAGGACCGTTTAATACTTATGTGATTTTTCGTATATGTAAGTCTGTTTGATAAAAAATGTAAAATATAAAATCCAAAATAAAACGACAATTTTTTTTATCCAATTTCCATCATATCGCACATGTTTCATACAAAACTAAAGGTCAACCCTTGAAAGATTAGATATATAGTTCTAGAAGCAGAAACTAAGTAACCTAAACGGGGACGTAGTCGAACTGACTAGGCCCATCTGTTTAATTTAGCGTATTATCAGTAATAATTTATCGAAAGTTATTTATGAAATTCTTCATAATTTAGTCTACTTAGTAGGTACATATTTAATTCTTGTATTACTTACTAGCCCGTTTTGTTACGTAAAATATACCCACACCTGTTTAAAAGAAATTATCATAATTAATTTAAATATATTATAATTCCATTAACTTCTTGTAGTGTGCAGCCTTGACATTCCCAGTTAATGTAAAATAGTTAAACATTATAGGTACAAGCTAATATAAATTTAGGTATCTACTTAATTCTTATCAAATATCTGCTACCACCTTAGTTTGAGCAGAGATTGTGGTTTGAGTTACATAAAATATTCCTAATTTAATCGCCAGGATTCAGTTTAATTTTCTTAATAATATGAATCATAAAGTATTTATACTTGAGCATCGGTGATGATAGTAAAAAAGCAGAACTTTGATATTATTTCCCAGCGCTATTGATCAAGATCTACGTGACTAGCATGCGTTAATCAACAGTGACAATCCAAACGGACATGTACCGTTTATCACAAACAGTCAAGTATATTTCCAAGTATCTGTCGCTATGTTAGTCTTAAAACAACAACCTTACGGGTATAAGTATATTTAGATATTTAACACTATTTAATAATCAATCGAGGGCTACTAAAATTAAAATAGGTACTTATAAATTCGGAACAGCATTCCTTTCGAGGTAGATATCGCATACTAAGTATACTATAGGTACTATAGGTACTGAGAATAGAAGTACAATACAAGTAATATAAGTACACAATTTTATTCGCAGTACGGTAAGTACAGCAGTAATAACAAAAGCAGCAAGATAATAATTATGTGAAACTACTTTTGGCGCGCAGACTATACATTTCATTCTATTCTATTCTATTAAATATTATTGCTTTAGACTACATAAAGTATAACATTAGATTATTATTTTCGTATATATAAATAAAACCATCGAGTTAAGTAGTAGGTAGGTATCGTAACGTTTGCGAAGGAGGAAAATAAATTTATCTTTCAAAGGGTAATGACCATAAGACTTACCTACTCGTGTGTCTTGGGACACATAAACATCTTCAGGTAGGTACAAAAAACCGGTTTAAAAATTATAGTATCTAAAAGAAACACAGATATATTATAGTAATATATATATCTGTGTTTCTTTTGCATTGTGTCTACAATTTTTTTGAAGGACAGCCGACTGTTTGCTTGTCACGAGACTTTTACCTTACCTTACCTTATGGTAAATAGTACTTCTGTCTGACGCATTGCAATGACATGCATGACAAGCCAACCGGCAGACGCAGACAATAGTCGCGGGCGCCACCAACACGCCATTATACCCGACGGTTTAGTGGGCGGCAGTTGCACATCATCACATTACAGCCATCTGCATACCTAGCACCAGCTCTGACTAACTTTCCATCATGTTTTGCAACCCTGCGATGTAAATCTCAACGCATAAGGACAAGTCGCGATATTTGAATGTTTAACATCATTTACACAAATAGAGAGTTGCAATCATTTAGTGCAATGACTTTGTATTTAGTGCGTATAGTGCGATGCAGAATGCGTCTTCGAGAGTGAAAGCAGTGAAAGTCATCTGAAGCCACAGCTCGTCTTCGCAGTGACAGCCATTCGGCTTTCTTTATTACCCATCACTAAGCAATTGTTAACTTTTTTGTGGTTCGACTCAAATCAACTTAATAAAAAAATAGCGAATCGTAGTTCTACAAAATATTTTGGATCAGCGCTATCGACATTGTCGTTTACGAAACTCTGCGTGAAAACCGCCGGAAAAACTAAGTAGACTTAACCTTTGGTGTGCTTTGTAACAATTTACAAATTGACTTTATGACATTACTTTTAGGGTCCTTGGACAATCTGAAATTAATACGGTGCAATAAACTCGTATTATTAAAAAAAATATTGACGACCCTAGTGACATATCAATAATTAATATTCATGGGGTCAATCATCGGTGAGTATTGACATCTAACCCAGGTGACAGACGCCAGGTGGAAGTCATAAAAATAGAAATTTGATATTTATTATCGCACTTAACTGAATACAAACATCAATTTAAAACAATGACGTATTTTATTCAAATGTTGCCGCCAACCATAAGAATGCAATTTTCTTGTACCTTTACACAAATTAAATTTCTAAGCACTCTTATGGCATACGATAAAGTGAGATGTTTTTAGTAAACCGCTCACAAATAGTGTTTGTGGGTTCTGCTGGTAGGATTTAGTGAGGTAGATGACATCATCATCATCAGCCTATCTTCGTCCACTGTTGGATATAGGCCTCTAAATTACCTATTCGGAGGTAAATAGTAATACCCATAATCGCCACGCTGGCCAAGCGGGTTGGACATCGCAACAGTGTTTCCAATATGATGTTGATGACGCTGCTGCCCGTCATCCCTCCGACGATGATAGTATTTCAATACCTTAGTTACGATACCCAAAAGGAGTTGAGGTGGTTACAAATGTATTACCGCCATCTCTATGCGGCGTTAGAATAATAATAGGTACCATGCAAGATAGATATCTACTAGGTATTAAACGACAACAGGTTGATTTTCTATTCAGCGGCCAAACTTTAGTGTGAGATATTAGTAGGCGGAAATGTATGAAACATCAGATTATTTCGCGTCCCTTAGTAAAAGTTCATCAATATCACCTCAGAATTAACTCCCTAAAATTTGAA
>JALPQI010014747.1:0-26128 GCA_025490895.1 Thaumatotibia leucotreta
GTATGGAATTTTTGCATTTTGGTGGCCCACAAAAGGTACCTAAAATATGATAGTAATGACATTACCGCAGTCCTAATACTGTCATCCTGTCGTAGAAGAGTATGTGTCTGAGTAGAAAATCATACAAAAAAACAATTTCGGGAAGAACGCCCTTTGCTTGGCAGGCAATTTGATTATATGGTCTTTTAACTGCTTCCTATTTCGCAACTGGGCCAAGTTAGCTGGTATATTTATAGAAAATATTGCATCCAAAATCGGTTTTTTTATGTCTATCGAAGACATAGTATCTCTCACCGGTTATTTTGGTCTAATTTGGCAAGGGCATATCATAAGGGTTAGACATTAGAGCTATTTAATTAAATAATCATAGAATTTGTTTAAAAAGACGACATCCATAAAATTGTCTTCATCTTCATCCTATATAGCGGTAATGGCCTATTGTGAAGGTACACTTAAGAAACGATAGACGAAAAACTAAATCATTGAAAAAATTCAAACGTGTACAGTTCGCAACTAGTCGTAAAATGTCAAAAAGTAGTTTGCAGAACATAGTTTCGTGGCCAAACAGTAGTCTAAAAATGTAGTTGCCGATAATTAATATATTAATTGAGACATTACTTATTATTTGTCTATTTTTAGTTAAATAATATTTCACAAATAAAAATAAAATATGATAAAAGAAAAAAATATTTACGTGAGGTTTTTCATGTCCGCTTAGTAAAATGAACAGTCCTTATTATTGGTGGTAGTTTGTTATAGTTAATTGCGTATTTAGTTTTGCGCGCGACAGGATGAGAAAATTTAGAATTAATGTTTTATAAAATTACCTGTATTTGGCTTGGTTTCAGAGGCGATCAAACATTTTACAAGTTTTTCATTGGAATTAATCATAAAATTAATTTTTGTTTACAATGTGTTCTAATAATTATTAACATACCTTTTGCCTCAAAACCAAAAATGAGAAAACACTTAACGAAACGTGTTACTAAAATAAAAATAAATTTTGCTATGATTTGTTACTGGTAACGTTAAAAGGTACCTTTACAAAAAATTAAAAAAGTAAAAAAAAATTACGTTATTTTGACGTCCAACGTAAGGTTAAAATCTCTCACAATGCTCGCGAGCAAACTGTTTAAGGATTAACACTTTGGGTGCTACACGCTCTATACAGTATCGAGTTTAAAGTTTAATATTAACTTAGTAACGCGTCAGGAGTAGGAGGACCTAAGGTCACTTTTGGCTCTAAATTTGCTTCGACTGTTCACATTACTACTACTCTCACAATTGACGTTACAATTGTTATAAAAAACTCACCGCAGACATGTTGATCTTCTTGTCCCTCGATACATGCAACACGTACCCGCACAGCATGCCGATAAAGAAGACTGGCGCCCGCACAAGTGTGTTCTGATAGTAGTACACCATGTACGTGTGCCTAAAGAAAATCATGTTTTAGTGAAATTGCATTCAATTTTAATAGAGAAGATATAGAGGGTAAGCGAAGGGTGTGGGCTGTAAGAGCCAACGTGATCGTCCCTAGATTCAGCGCGCAGCTCAAGTCAAAATATCACTTTTAGAGAACACCTGCAGTCTATAGACAAGGTACACGCAGCTATGAACTTCATGCGTGTACACGTACAGTACAACAACGCGTCCAGCGTATTGTTGCGGCTGCCGCGCTTCTGCAACGCGTCGGGCATGTTCACGGACGCGCATGTGAACGGGTTTCACGAAATCTTGCGCAGGTGCTGCGCTGCGACGCCTGCGACGCTCCGCAGAGTGCGCGACAGCCGACACACAAATTAGAATTATACAATTCTGCCTGTGACCATGGGTGTAACGTCATGCCCGAAACGTCAAGATATAATTAAACGTTGTCATAAATTTGCTTGTCGATTACCTAATATTACTTTAATTATTTTATATTATAGTCCAAATGGCTTGTGACGGATCTGTCACTAGGCACTCCAGGGGTTAAGACCCGTTTGTCTTTAAAATAGAAATAGTATTAATTAAAAAACCAAATGTTAAAATCGTTTCTCGAACGAAACAAAGTTTGAACAAAACCTGCCATTAATTACAAACTACTTCGTAACAATAGCTACATACCTACTTTATCACACAGTGTGTTGCCACGGCTTTATTAGAACTAGATAGATTATTTTTGGTATTACATATTAGTGCCGCTATTTGGGGAGACCCTCACTGTGATAACATACCGTAATGTTCTAACATAATGCATGCCTTCTTCCTACTAACAATAGTAAAACACGATATTGTAAAATTAGTTAAGTAAGAATTGAGCGTAGCGCCATTAAACTGGTTACTCCAGTTTGGCGCACTGAATGTTTATGTAAAATTTTGTAATTGTGTTTTCATGAATAAATAAATAATAATAATAATAATATTTATTTTATAGGGTGAAAATATCGAAATTTACCAAAATATTTTTTTTCTTAGTCAATCCAATTGTACCAGTAAGAGACATGTGCTTTTGCTGGCACTGGAAGTCCCGGTAGATGACACCTCGGTACAAATTTTAATGTCATATATGACGCATATATTAGGAGTTCGAAATATTAACTGTCAGTCCTAATAAATGTCTTGAAATGGTGCAAATAATTTAGAAACAAGCTTATGGTTTTGAAATTGCTATGTACATTATCAAAGGCGCACACATTTATCATCGTTTAAATGCTGTAATAGTAATGTAATGCAACTTTAAGATCCTTTCTTGGCACGTGTATGAGGCAGTGGACCACAGTCCTTCGTCAACCAGGAGGCGGGGATGGCCCCTCTGGTCCGCAGGACTTTATAAGGATCGAGCGAGGAATATTCCAGGGTGACAGTCTGAGTCCCTTATGGTTCTGCCTAGCTCTGAATCCGCTCAGCACCCTGCTGAAGGATTCAGGACTAGGTTGCCGGCTTCGGAGAGAGGGTGAAGTCATTTCTCACCTTCTGTACATGGATGATCTCAAATTATTTGCGCCAAATAGCCAAGACTTGTTGGAGCTACTGCGAACCACAGAAGTTTTCAGTAGTGCCATCAAAATGGAGTTTGGTGTCGATAAGTGTGCGGTTATGCATGTGCAGCGGGGGATAGTAGTAAATTCAACAAATTTACAGCTTTCTGAGACAATGTCGTTCAGATCTATCTCGGAAGCAGAAACCTATAAATACCTTGGTATGTCACAGTCTTTGGGTATTGAAGATATGGGAATTAGACCAGGCGGTGAAGGAGCGCTTTTTCAGCCGGCTCACAAAAGTACTTAACAGTCTTTTGTCAGGAGGCAACAAAGTGCGCGCCTTCAACGCCTGGGTAATACCCATACTCACATACTCCTTTGGCATACTAAGGTGGACTCAGACCGAGCTGGACGCCCTGGATCGAAGGGTCCGTACACTGCTTACCACACATCGAATGTTATACCCACGCTCATCAGTTATGAGATTGTATATCCCGCGTAAATGTGGAGGCCGCGGCTTCTTAAATGCCAAAGACCTCCACAACCGCGAGGTGTACAATCTTAGAAACTATTTTCTTAACAATGAGTGCGGGGTGCATCGAGATGTGGTGGCAGTAGACCGGAACCTCACGCCGCTCTCCTTGGCAAAAGAGAACTGGCGCAGACCTGTGGTGCTAAGCACCGAGGACCGCAAGGCGGTATGGAAGAGCAAGGAGCTACACGGGCGGTTCTACAGGGCCCTCACGGGACCTGACGTAGATCTGCTCGCGTCGGTGAACTGGCTACGATTCGGGGACCTCTTCGGAGAAACCGAGGGTTTTGCCTGTGCAATTGCTGACGAGGTTATCATGACGAATAACTACCGGAAATATATCCTGAAGGACGGTACGGTCGACATTTGTCGGGCATGCCGCCGTCCCGGTGAGTCACTCAGGCATATTATTTCCGGTTGTTCTCAGATTGTTAACACCGAGTACTTGCACAGACACAACCTCGTAGCCAGGATTATACACCAGCAGCTTGCTCTTCAATACGGCCTCGTGGGCTTCGAAGTGCCTTACTATAAGTACACACCTGCGGCAGTTCTCGAAAATGGACGTGCCACGCTCTATTGGGATCGATCTATCATCACGGACAGGACTATTGTAGCCAATAAGCCTAATATCGTGCTGATAGATCGATCGCAACGCCGGGCAATGCTCATCGACATCACCATCCCCCATGACGAGAACCTCGTGAAGGCCGAGAAGGACAAAGCCAGTAAGTACCTTGACTTGGCTCACGAGGTAACCGACATGTGGGACGTTGATTCGGCGATCATTGTGCCGATAGTTGTTTCTGCGAATGGTCTCATAGCGAAGAGCCTCGATCAACACCTCAAGAGGCTCTCGCTAGGTGGTTGGATCAAGGGTCAGATGCAGAAGGCGGTAATCCTGGGCACGGCGCGCATAGTCCGGCGGTTCCTCTCCCTGTAGCCCTAACCACCGGCAGCTTGGGCCCGCTCCGCTGCCGGCGGCCCTCTAGGTTAGGTTTTTTATAATGTGTTTATATGTTTTGTATCTTTTTTGTATGTTGTATTGTATTTTACTTTTATAATCATATTGTAAAACACCTAACCCGAGACACATAATGAATAAAGAGGAATAATAATAAATACTCTTTATTGTACCACAAAGACAAAGTATACAAAGCCAAAATTAATTATTGATCTACAAGGTAGGTATCAACAGGCGGTCTTATCGCTAAAAAGCGATCTCTTCCAGACAACCTTAGGGTAGCGGGAAATACATAAAAAGAAGCTAAGAAATTGGTAGTGCATAACTGTAACAAGAAAATAGATCACACACCTTAAGTACTAATTTAATACATACATAATATATAATACATAGATACTTATTCAAATACGATACAATACATATACATACATACACATACATACATACATTAAATCTAAGGCAATCTAAGGTAGTGACAAATAGTATTGTTTCAATAGGTTTTTAAAAATATAGAGAGATTTGGCACATCTTATTTCTACCGGCAAAGCATTCCACAACCGAACGGCTCGGAAAGTAAAAGAACTATTGTAAAATTTTGTAGAAGATGGTGGGGGTGCAAGAATGTGGTTTTGAGAAGATCTTATGGAAGAAAGGCGACTAAAACGCTTTTTGAGATATGAGGGAGTGGCAGGGATAAATAGAACACTGTATAAAAGGGACAGAACATGAGAATCACGACGAGTTTATCTTATCTTATCCATGGCAACTTAAGCTATGATGACAAGTATTGGTACAGTGTCGGGAACTAGTACTTCTACCTTATTTTTGTATGGAGATTTATAATATAAGTAACATTTTGTAGAATTTTACGCTTAGTATAGATTTATGGGATAGGCCACTGGCCGTTGTGGCTGCTAGATGGCACAGTGCTTTAGTCAAGCACTGGACATCTCAGGATGCTTAGCCAAGTTGCCAATCGCTAACGCTTGGTAGCGTATCGTAGTTTTCCCTCTCTATCGTTTATTGTACACTAATCATCCGAAATATTTTTTTATGTCATTTTCCCAGTATAAAAAATATGGTATCACAGTGTGCTTACCCAACGATTTCAGCGAAGTTCATCATAAAACAAAAGATGGTGACACCGACGACAAAAACCAGTACTGTGGTGATGAGGGTGGTGAAACCAGCGCGACGGCTGCTCAGCACCCACACCAGCAGCAGTGGGGACAGGATGTGCAGTTGGATGTCCACGGACAAGTACCATGTGTGAGTTAGACACTGCAATTTGTAATTTTGTGTTACAGTACATAGGTATAAATACTCCTACAAAACCGCTACGGAGTAAAAGTGAACATTATTATTATATCTCTTGCGGGTTCTATTCATGCTTATTAGTTGAAGCTGAATTAGATCCAACCTTAAAATATCCAATAGTGTATTATAAAACTAATTTCAAAGAACATCACCATTTCTCTAGGATTGATTATGTTTTGTATGTGCAGGAGTGCCGTCCACCAGTACTTGCGGCATTGCTGCGTGGCCCAGGAGGTGATGGGCCAGCGTGCGCCATCCGAGACCTGGTTGAACACGGAGGCCTGCAGCAGCACCGCGGCCGCCAGCAGCGGGAACATGCGCAGGAGTCGGTGCAGGTAGAACAGGTGCAAATTCTTCCCTAAATCCACTGCAAACAAATAGTAAAGTAGATTTTTAAAATGGTCACTTGGAAGCTCATCAAAAATTTTGTTAAAATCGGATACGACGAAAGAAATAATACTTAATTTAAAAATGCAAATAATGAACATTGCGTATTAAAATATTATCGAACTGAATATTTAAGTCGATGATTGCTCGACATGTTTCGATCCATTAAGAGTACGTGTCGGGCTTTGACCGAGGGTACTCAGGACGAGGACCGTCTTAAAGGGTCTTATCATGTCGAGCAATCATGGACTTCAATACGTGAGTAACCCGGTTCGATAATAATTTAATATGTTCCAGTCTCACGTTAGTTATAATAATTCTAAAATAAACATTGCAATACTTTTGGTACTGATTTCGTGCGATTAGATTAAAATAGCGCCCCTTTTGTTTTAGCTGATAGGTATCTTAATTTGTTATATTTGTTTGTTTTATCCCACTGTGTCGAAATGTAACCGTGCCGTGCTTCTCTTTGCCTTTTCTGTTTGAATTTTCTCTTTTAAGGGCTCAGACTTACTTGGTTTCATTCTTTTGGCAGTAGTATAAACGAGTAGCAAGCCGCTGAGCGCTAAGAATGTGTCTACGCTCACATCCGCGCCCATAATAATAACTGATGATATTCTTTGCATCCACTGAAAAAAGAACAGCAAATGGTTAATCTTGAACACCCTTATTCAGAATTAGACGTCCATGATATTCAACTACAAAGCCTTTTTTTATCGGTCTTTATTTTCAAAACTGTATTTATACAGTAGAGGGCGCTACAGAGTGGTTAGCTGTCTAATTCAAAAGCTCCTCTGAATATTTAATTATTTTTTTATTATATATTTTCCTCGCTGTATCGCAATACTGATGCGTTGTGCGAGGAAGTAGTCAGTTCTTCGGTCTTTAGTTACGTCAACCAGAGGTTTTGCGATTTCAGCAAACAATTTGCGTACGCTTCTACGCCAAACGGTACAAAATCGTACTATAGCATCCCACACCAAGATTCGTCCCACGCTCCAAGGAACCAAAGAGACACCGTCAGGTCTCTTATCATCATCTCTCATAATACCTTTCATATAGTTAAAAGGATAAATGAGTCAGTTAACTTCCAACTCAGATAAATCCACTCTAACCACTTCAGATATTTATTGAAAATGGGTAAATCAATAATTTTTAAGACAGATTTTGTTTAATATGGAAGAAAGCGACCCTGTTCCTTCGGATTCAACTTTTTAATCGTCTGAACTACTCTCATCTCTTCTACATAAAATAGCAGCAAAATTAGTTTCATAACCTTTTATTTCAAACGAGAACCATATAAAAATGTCATAAATGAATTTAGCTGAGTTTTAAATGAAGCAACTTAATTATATTAAAGTTTAAAAAACAGAAATACGTACCAGATGAAAATCTAAAATGTTGGATACGAACAACATTCCGTAGTAGGTCATAACTGTGTGTCCTAGAACGACCCAGAGCATGGAGAGCGCACGGATGCCGTCGAGACAGTCCAGGGCTCCAGGCTTGCTGCCGAGGGTCAGCAGCCGGTCCGTGTTGCCGTACACCGAGAAGCTGCTCCACAACTCATCCGGCTTCGTGGTGGCTGGAATACAGTTACATGGCCATTTAACTTCGATTCGTACGTATGTTTCAATTATGAAATAAAAATGTCCCATTCTGCCCCCGTAAGCATAAACGCAGGAACTGGTTTTGAAGTGTCAACCAATTGTTTACTTTATTCAACTGAATTATGTTCTGGCATTAGTCAACATTTTAAAACTAGTTACTGCATTTATGCTTAGGTACGGGGGCAGCATTGGTCTTTCATTTTTTCTTACTGTCGTTAAATGTTTTACACATTTATTTCAAGCTACTATTTGAGTTCCCACAATTCCTCAATCCACCATTGGAACAACTATTTTCCAAAAATATTCGTTACTTTAACACGTAAGACAAATAACAGACTTCAATTAACTACAATTCATTTTAGATTCTATTTCGAGATTTGAACTTTAACACAGAAAAAAATGTGTACGATGTTCAGTCGACCCTTAGCCTTATTAATATTGTAGCTAACATATATCGGTAATGGGGTGAGTGGGTATTGCCAGGGCATTTGGTACATTAATTGGGAGGAGTGATGAGCAAAGATTATAAGACTAATTAGAGTTGTGATTTTGCTTTGGAGTAGAGGTTTCGCTATACGTACGAATTCGTCCCTACTCACACTGTAAAATAGTGTACGATATATTAAAGATAAGATTGCCTGTGTTTAATTTTATTTACCTTTCTTGACGAATATATGGTTGAGCTCATACACCGTACTTAACAAAGTACAACATCCGATTATGGAGAATATCACACTGTAAAAGAGTAATAGTATTATTAATCGAATAGGAAATAGAGAGGACTATGAAATTTGATGGATCATCCTAGAATGGACCAAGTTCAATCTATGTATTTCACGGCATGATTAGTAGGTAGTGATCGTTATCAACGTGCGATATTGCCGGCAAGGTCTGGTTGACAGAAGAAACAAATACTTGGTATTTTATCAATTATTAATATTTCACAAATTATAGTAATTTTAATTATACTAATTAATCACCATAAAAACGTTTAATCACTTATTCAAATTATACTGTGAAATATGTACATATACATATTTCACAACTAAAATTTATTCAACAGATTCTACCGTCAAACGTTCACGTCCAATTGAAAAATCCATTATATAAACACTGATCTCCACTTGAAACGGCTACTTGAATATTCATTTTTCTATAAGATTTTTTCTTTTTTAAAGTAGGATAAAGATTTGTATGTATCCCAAGGTGAGTACTATTTTATTTTAGAGTAATATAACAAAGTAGAATTTTCAAATTTGTTACTTTTTATGTCACCAACGGAAGATGCACGTTGATAACGATCACTTAGGCAAAACATACAATTAATTATTTAAAATAGAAAAACTTACAAGAAGGCAATATCAGCTCCCGAATAAGGCTTGTCGTCAGGCAAACGGTACAATACTACAGTGTAGTTGAACTCGACAGACGGGCTGGCATCCAACAGCGGATCGAGTACGTCAGCCACCGTGCAGGGCCGGGGGATGCACAGTGCGAGCACCAGTGGAACTGCGTTGAGCACATCTACGATTGCACCTCTGAAAGAAAGAAAGAAAGAAAGAAAGAAAAAAAAGAAAGAAAGAAAGAAAAAACATTTATTTGTGACACAAATATACACATTAACAAAATGAACACGAATGTAAAAAAAGAATTATAAAAAAATAGTGCCACAAAATGGTCTCCAATTCAGCATATTGCTGGCCTGTAAACAGTCCAGTGCTGGTCTTCCATTGGAGCCATTTGTGAGGTCACGGTTGGTAACATAAATTATATATGGCAACCCTCTTAATGTAATATATCGTGTATATGTGAACGCGTCTTAACGCGTCCGCCAACCACAGACAATAAACTCAACAATGACAGCTAAAGTTAGAGGGCCTACCGCGCGGGCCTAGCGCGCGCAGGCGCAGCGCTAGGCCTCTGAAATATACAACAATGCAATTTAATTTTAGAATTATAAGTAACGTGAGACTCAAACATCTAGCAGAGCGTAAGCCCGCAGTACACGTCGGGCTTTGGTCGCGGATACTCCATGACGAGGATCCCATAAATGGATCGAAACATGTCGAGCAATTATCGACTTAAATTACGCGAGTAACCCGTGTGATAAATATTTAAAAATGCAATTTAACTGGATTTCCGAGTTCATATAACCCGTCAGCCGTAAAGTCAATTGTGACCTGGCACCTTCTGCGCGAATTCGCTCTATCGTAGGCCACGTCTCCGCCCTCGGCTAGTCTAAGCCCAGGCCTAAGCCCATTAAAAAAAAACAAATATCTAATACACGTCCCTACAAGAGTGTATCCACAGTTTGACTGCAGGCATGAGTTTCTGTTGGGTATATATGATATACATAAATAATAACTAAAACTATTACTATTTATTTGAAAACTTGAGTGACATTTGCAGATATGCAATTGCTAAAAACAGCTGAACTATGACACTACATTTAATAAATGTATTTATATCCGTCCTCACGGAGCGAATACGGCTGTTGGAAATTTTCACGATTATCACTCATATTTTAAAGACAAACGGGTCTTAATCGCATAAACTTAACAGAGTCTGCCTACGACTATAGACGCATTATGAGGTAAATACCCGTAATCGCCACGCTGGTCAAGCGGATTGGCGATCGCAGTAATGTGTCCACGCTGCTGCCCATCATAATTTTTTTTCAAATAATGGTCAGTGACACTTCAATCCCTTCCCTTAGTCGACTCTTACGACACCCGCAGGAGGAGTTGGGGTGGTGACAAATGTATTCTTAATGCCGTCACTACACGGCAGGAAATAATATGACTAGCAAAATAACAAGAGTCCGGTATAGAATTGAAAGTGAAAATTCATAATGCCAATTTCAGCAGTCATTACCTTGATTCAAAATCGAAGTCCAAAGTTGTAAGTTGTTGCCGCATATGTGTGTTCATCGTCAAGTTTTGTCCAGACCACGTGTTCTCCACTCCCACCCAAGTGACGTTGGGCGGCCAGGAGTTTCCAGACAGCACCGGGATGCTCAAGCTCCGGGTTTGGATATGGGTGTACTTCCCCCGGATGGAACCCTCCTCGGAGGGCTGGTCTATCTGCAGACATTGATGGAAGTTCCCCAGACTGTTCCTATTCCCTTTGAGCATGCCTTGCGGGATCCGGAAGCTCGCATCGAAAACTGTAAGCATAATTTGTACTGTTACTAAACATTTACATTGCTCAGTTTTATGTACCCATAGATAATTTTAATTAGTGAGTGAGAATGTTTTACCCGTGGTTCTACGGATTTTGTCTCGGTCTGGCAGGCGCGGATCCAGAACTTCGTTGAGGGGGGGGGGGGGGCACTGTCCTATGATATGATAGTATTTTATACTTAAAACAGCACCTAGGCAGTTGGCATACATAAGTCCAGTGTGAGGGGGGTTAAAGTGCCCCCATTACCCCCCCCCCCTGGTTCCGCACCTGTGCTCTCGGACCACGGGTATTTTTCCCCCTAGATCCCTTGTACCAAAATGGGACTTCAGGTAATTGAAAAGAACTGCTTTTTACCCCTCGACCACTGCTGTCATATTTACAACATTAGAAGATTATGCATTATTATTATCTGACATAGTTACGGTGGGTGGTACAAAATTTTGCTAGGTACTTCCACTAGATATTATTTATCGATGAGTTATTCTTTCTTATGACACAGGTAACGTTACGTCTTCGAGATAAATTTATCTAAATAAGGCTTAATTGTAAAGCAGTCAAGAATTAAGATTTAAACTTTGGGTGGAAATTAAATCGTCAAATAAACCTATCCGTTCGTTAAAATTATGACCACCCTTTTATCAAATCATCAGTCAAAAAAGGACAGAGCTAACATTTATTTGACAGTTACTGTTAACTGTGGATTGAAAAATCAGTCCTTAGTTAGTTGTTAAAGTTGATTTTTATAACAATTTTATAAGTCTTAAAAATACGTAGATAACATTGCTGGGTATTAATCAGCATATTTTAGTTATTTTCTATTTATCTGCTGAAATTATCAGCTTATTTGAAATGTCATTTCGAAATGAGTATTCACTTGGTTATCAATGAATTTAATATCGAAAGGAAGTCCCTAGTTAATTGATATTAATGCCATAGCTACTTCTATGTCTGATTATTATAATCTCTTTGCATTAAGTTTATTATTTTGTGCCCTGCGTCATTACGTATGTCATGTCAAAGTCATACGAGATTTTCTGATTTTTGTGTGTTCGTAAAGATTTACTCAAGAAGTTAATGTAAGTATTTAAAATGAATGAAGAACACGAAACAATAATGTAAAAGAAAGGATAAAATGTTATGATATTCAACAGATATCATGTGTGTATAGTATTCTGTATATAATACCTGTCATAGAAAACAATGATATTAAATTATGTAAGTTATAAAAAAGTTTTGCTTAGTTCTGAAGGATGCATGTTATACGAATTGTATTACAGTGGATCTACGGGGAAATGCGTTAACCGCGGAATATGACCCGTGTTTTCACGGCAACTTTCGTATTCAAATCGTACATTGTGTATTAAGGGCGGTAAAAGGGTAATTGTGAACGAGTGTGAAAGTGAAGCCCAAGCCGAAGGCGCGAGCTTTGCTTTACACGAGTTCATAATTCTTGTACCACCCGTGGCACACACAATATTTTTCATCACACCTGTGAGGCAAAAAAAGTAAATATTTACATCAGAGGCCGGGAATCCGTTTTCACGCCGAGGCATATAGGTATAGCACTTTTCTTAAACATACAAAGAAATACAAAAAAATAATCACAATATTGTCGAAAATTTAAAAATAAAGTTACTTTGCTGGCCTAGTACTGAAAAGTGTTATAAAATTCCAGTTCTATCCCAGTGAGTTACTGCGCCCTAAAAGCGATACTTCCGAGTCTATTTTAAGGAAAGTGATGAAAAAGATAAAACTCAAGCAGTGGGGAAACAAAATTACCCGTGGTGGTCTCACGGTGGGACAAGAGCCGTGGGACCACGGGTAAAACCCGGACAAACCTATCTACTTATTCATAGAAAAAGGAGAGAAGTTTGAAGTCTGTTTGTTTGCACTAAGTGTAGACCGCCAAAAGAAAATTTTATTAGATTGACGCTGATTTTACTGCTAAAGTTTGCCAGAAAAAATATTTATTACAACTGAATTTATATTTTTAATTTTTATTAATAGTAGCATTAGGTAATAAATCGTTCGTCAGACTGTCATGTCTGTTGAGTTACTTATCTTTTAATGATTTTAGCAGTACGTGCTTACTTCATGTCCTGCTAAATTAAGTGAAAAAATTGTCCGAAAACTTTACGTTACCACATCTCCTGTGTTTTACTGATTTTTAAATTGACTTTGAAACTTACATTCGAAGGCGCTCATTTCTTGCAAGTGTTTCCGGCACAACTCTGGATCTAGGACTCTCTGATGCAAATCATTGTCGAACGCATCTTCTGGCGTAAAGTTATTAACTCTGTCGCCCCACGATGATACCGTTGTAATTAAATATAATATAACAATGATTTGATACATTTTTATTTTTAAACGTGGTTCGTTGGTACGAAGTTAACTACGGTATAATATTTTTTTCTTAATCTCCCTGGTTTAAGTAGATTTTTAGAATAGCGATATCAATTACTGTCCGTTCGAAAGATAATTGTGATAAATATCAGTCGTGATTATTTATAATTTATACGATTCATCGCTGTGATGCGTCATTCATAATATTTAAATCATTTATTTAATTGTCTTCTTCGATAAGTGTTTTACATTTTACAATATGGTTATGAAATTAAAAAAACAATAAAACATACAGAAACAAAGAAACAATAGGGGAATTTGCCAGCCTCCGTAGCCTAGTTGGTAGTGACCCTGCCTACGAAGCTGGAGGTTTCGGGTTCGAATCCCGGCGAGGGCATTTTGTGATATTTATTTATCAAAAATATTTGTTCCTTGGTCATGGCTGTCTATATTTATGTGTTCTCTGATCTCTTCTCTTAGGCTAGGTGTTTTATAAAAATGTCTATAAAAGTAAAATACAATACAACATACAAAATATAAACACTTTATAAAAAAAACTAACCTAGGGTGCCGCCGGCAACGGAGCGGGCCCAAGCTGCCGGTGGTTAAGGTCGCAGAGAGAGGAACCGACGGACTATCCGCGCCGTGTCCAGGACTACCGCCTTCTGCATCTGACCCTTGATCCAGCCATCTAGCGAGAGACTCTTAAGATGTTGGTCGAGACTCTTCGCTATTAAACCGTACTATCCGTACTGTAACGACTATCGGGACTATGATCGTCGAGTCAACATCCCACATGGCGGTTATCTCGTGGGCCAAGTCTAGGTACTTACTGGACTTTTCCTTCTCGGCCTTCACGAGATTCTCATCATGGGGGATGGTGACGTCGACGAGCACAGCCCGGCGCTGCGATCGATCTACCAGCACGATATCAGGCTTATTGGCTACAATAGTCCTGTCCGTGATGATAGGTCGATCCCAATAGAGCGTGGCACGACCATTTTCGAGAACTGGTACAGTTGTGTACTCTATAATATATATTATTATATCGTCGCTTGGTACCCACATCACAAGCCTTAATTGAGCTTACCGTGGGACTAGGTCGATTTGTGTAAGATGTCCCATGATATTTATTTATTTATAGGTACCAAATATAAACACATTATAGGGTGCCGCCGACAACGGGGCGGGCCCAAGCTTAAGGTCGCAGAGAGAGGAACCGCCTTCTGCATCTGACCCTTGATCCAGTCATCTAGCGAGTCTCTTAAGGTTGTTGGCCGATACTATTCGCAATTAAACCGTTCGTCGTAATAACTACTCGGGAATATGATCGTTGAGTCAACATTGGTATTTTATCAATTATGAATAAATCACTCCCCCCCCCCTCTGGGAACCCACGTGTTGGTTATTTTATAGGCCATGTCTAGGTATTTACTGGACTTGTCCTTCTCGGCCTTATTCTCATCATGAGGGATGGTGACGACGACGAGAACAGCCCGGCGCTGCGACCGATCTACCAGCACGATGTCAGGCTTATTGGTTTCAGTATTCCGTGATGATAGGTCGATCCCAATAATAGAGCATGGCACGACCACTGACCAGGATGCTTAGCTAAGTTGCCAATCGCTAGCGCTTGGTAGCGTATCGTAGTTTTCCCTCTCTGTCACTCTTGCATATTAGTGCGACAAAGACAGTTAGCTGCCTTTCGCTTACGATTGACGATTAAGCGCTAGCGATTGGCAACTTGGTTAAGCACCCAGTTTCAAGAATTGGTGCATTTGCGGTTGGTGTGTACTTGTAGTTTGGCACTTCGACGTCCACAGAATTAAAGAGCAAGCTTCTGGTGTGTAATATACTGGCTACGAGGTTATGTCCGTGCAAGTAGGTGTTAGCAACCTGAAAACAACAGATTTATTTATATTATTATTATTGATCGCTTTCTGTGGTTTCGCTAATCCCCGGCTATCCAAATATTATAACATTTATTATACAAATTACATTATTGAAATTAGAATTTCATTTCAGCATTAAATAACAGGTAAGGCAGGGAGATGTTATATCTCCGAAACTGTTTAATTAGCTCTGAATATAATACTAGTGTTGTCAGCACATAGATATGGAGTTCCACAAGGAATATTTTCTGGTAGGTCGTTGAGGAATATGATAAATAAGAGTGGCCCAAGTACCGATCCCTGCGGAACTCCACTCTCAACGACACTTTCGGCGGAATTTGCAATGTTTTCATTGCCAGTATCATCATTGTATTTCAGTTCGACATATTGCCGACGATTGTGACAAATATGAGGAGAGTAGTAAATTAACATTACCACGTATACCGTAATATTAAAGTTTCCGCTGTAATATTTTGTGATCGACACAATCAAACGCCTTATTTAGATCACAGAAAATACCAGCACTCTTCGTGCCACCATTAAGATTGTTCATTATCTCAGAAACAAGTCCAGTAATTGCAGACGTAGTATTTTTATCTTTACGGAACCCATATTGATTGACGGATAGATAATTTCGTTCGCTAAAGTATTTTTCTATTCTTATTGCTACACACTTCTCAAATACTTTAGCTATGACGTAAATAAATTAGTCTGTAATTATTGACATCTAAAGCATTGCCTTTTTTATAAACTTTTTTGTAACTTTAGCATGTTTGAGTGTATCAGGAAAGACTCCAGCTTTGATATGCTCATTAAACATGTAAAGGTGCAAAGGTGCATGCAGACCAAAAGAGCATTCGCTGTTCTATCCCCCGCTCTACGAAATCAACGAATCACGTTTCGTGTAACGATCGAATTTCGTAGAGTAGGGGGATAGAACAGCGAATGCTCTTTTGGTCTACATGCACCTTGACATAAAGGCGAGCATAGTATTTCAATATTGTTTTTTAAAATGGCGGTATTGATGTCTTCAGGTCCACTAGCATTACTATTTCTTAAGTTATTGACGATTGTTATAATATTGTCTTCTAAAATTGGTGTCATGAACATTGATTTATTAGTTTCGATTTTTTATTTTTAAGAATTTTGTTAATTCGGTGAAAGTCGCAGTGATGTCGCTGTGTGAAAAAAATACTATTTCCTGTAGATCCCTGCAGCAGACGCCTCTAGTGGTTCCAGATTCGACCTTGATTTAAGATGATACCTGCCTGCACTCCCATAAACCACGCCCACTCGAAAGAGTCACCGTTATGCCTCTCATATCATGCATGAAAGAGAGTAATGCATCGGTCATCAGCAATGAATTTTTGGACAAAACACGAAAAATATAAGAATCTGTGCTTTTAATCAAAATTACGTATTACAAATAACTAAAATTGGTTAATGCTCTTATCATATTCGTAAATCACATGGTCACATTCTGTTATCTAGAGCCATACGATCAATTTAAGTGATAAAGAAGACCTGACTTTGAATAATAATTCTATCGAGAAAATTGTTATCAAATTATGTTTCCGTATTTAAAAAATCCTACAAAACATAGTCGTTAGTCATTCATCGAGATTCCGATTTCAAATGTATTATGAGTAGGGCTCGGAACTATGGGTACAAAACTTTAAAATTGACATATGGGAACACTTTAGCCAAGAAAAGTACGAATATTATTGAAAAATCTATATCCAATTTTATTCTCTATATCGGAATCTTCAACTTACAATGAGTGGGTGTGTTAGATATGTATTCATATTTATGGATGTATGTGCTATGTCAAGTCCACTGGAGAAGTTTTGTTAAAGTTTTGCACCCATAGTACTGACCCCTAATTATGAGAAATTTGATATCTCCGGACCACTAATCTCCTTAACGATACTTAGTGATTTTTAGGAAGTACACGAAGGTACCTATTGTAGAAACTGGCTCGAATACAAATGTTCATAGTTTATTGAGTAGAAGTGTGTGGTCGATCATCTCATAGGCGCGGGATAAGGCGCAGAAGATGGCCGCCACCTGCCGCCCGCCCTCGAGTGCGCCAGTACTCGCGAGATGACGTCACGAGTTGCGTCCTACGTAGATTGGTCCGATTGGTATGCGTACTATTGGCGGTTTAGATATAATGTGATTCATTATTTTTCTACTTATTACATATTAAACAGGTTAGATACAATCGGTATCTAAGAAATCGGTCGATAATCTCACATAAATTATTTAATTTAAAACTCGTGTTAAGTAAAGGGTGTACCGAAAAAAACTGGCAAATTCAAATGAAAAAATCGGGTCAATATAGTTAAAAACCTATAATTTCTGGTTTGTTCCTTGTTGCTACTGCAATTTCAGTATTATCAATACAAGTTCTCCTGAACCCACTCCAAATCTATTTTTCTAAGCTCTTTTTTTAATTTCCACTGCACGATTTCTTGTTTTACAGAAGTGGCTAATATTTCTGGAGAATCTCTACGTTTTTTTTTAAATATCCTATACCTACCCCTGCCTTGGGCGCAGTAATAAATACTCTGTGAACGGAATTATGTCACATGTTACGTGAATTTTCTATGGGTCTTTAATCAATTATTTAATCCTAGATACGAATCCTAGTCTCCCTGGCATAGTTATATGAAACGGTTAACAGTTTTTACCGGTACACCCCTTATTTGTCAAGGTGTTCTAACGCTGAACGATACCATGGTATCTTATTGTTATGCATCAATACAGTAGGTAGTGGTTTGTGGGTTTACGAGTTCAACCGCGGAACGGCACGGCATCGCAGTTCTCCCACGACTTGCGCACGAGTATGTCGAGTGCACTGCCCTTGTTAATTTGTTTGCGCTACAGGATTTATGCGTCTAAAGACTTTAAGGCAATAATATATGGCGATGTCTATGAAATGAAATGATTACGTGTATAATTTCGTCCCAATGTCATTTTGACTGAAATATTTTTTTTTATATTTCAGTCAAAATGTTATTAACTATTGTTATTAAGTGTTTAAGATTACTTATGTTAGACGGAATATAGGTAAAGATATTGGGATATAAAAATGACGCAAATTGTCTTCCTTTCGTCCAATCTGTGAGTGTAGACATTTTTACACAATCATTATAGTAATTTGTATATTTCGACATTATTGTATTTAAACGTCTTGAAAGATCGGATTTTTTATACTCAAGCGAATTTATTTTTTAGGTGGTTATTTTTGATCATATTGCGAAAACACAAATCAAATTATTTATTAACTAAATATTTTGATTTGTAATTTTAATTACTTTTAATTGGTTATTTTTATACGTCGTCATATATAGTTTTAGTTAATTGACGTATAAATCCGCTATAGGACGATATCACACTGCGTTAAGGTGCGTTTAAACCAAAAGAGCATTCGCTGTTCTAGCGCCCGTTCTACGAAATCAACCAATCACGTTTTGTGTACCGATCGAATTTCGTAGAATGGGAGGTTAGAACAGCGAATGCTCTTTTAGTTTGATCGCACCTTAAAGGTGCGTTTAAACCAAAAGAACATTCGCTGTTCTAGCGCCCGTTCTACGAAATCAACCAATCACGTTTTGTGTACCGATCGAATTTCGTAGAGTGGGAGGTTAGAACAGCGAATGCTCTTTTAGTTTGAACGCACCTTTACGGGCTCGCGATGAACGCGCTCGCTTCGCATTCAACTCGCTTAATAAGATCTCCTCTGGGTAGCTAGCGCTGAGGCAGAGCAGAAAACAGATGGCAAATATGGATGCATTTTGGGCAGACTGGAGCACAAATACAAAAGGCTCTGAGTGTGATGAAAGATACGGGAGGTCTTTGCCCAGGGAAATGTGTAACAGGCTAATTAAAACAAATTGGTTGTTACTAGTGTTACCTACTAACCGCGGTAGAATTGTTTCATGTACACTCGCGGTCAATGAATACGGGTTAGGTGGATTTTTTAATAGAAAATACTAAAAACATGCTGATTACAAATATTTATAATACAAGTGGGACCGTTTTTAACATCAGATTGTAATGGAATTTCTCTTAAGTTTTCACCCGATCCGCAAAACACGGAACTTTATCGCCAGATGACTCCGTAGATATAAAAATAGCAACTCATAATTAAAAAACTCGTATTACCATACATTTCAGATGGTTTTCTTAAACGGTCTACATTTTTGTCTCTACAAACCGACCTAACGACAATTTTTGATTTATTTATACATTTAGGAAAATTTCTAATACAACCTGATTTAAAAATAGATTTTACCTATATTTTGAAAAAATATTTGAACTCTGTATGTTTGCATTATGTTCTATGAAAAAAAAACACCTTACCCGTATTCATTGACCGAGTGTGTATTATGATATTGGGTTGACATGAAAGGTATGTAGGTAGACCACGTAATACCGTAAGATGGGGTTATTTGAGATCCACGGGGCTATTTGGTACTAAGGAGAAAACAGCATTTAAATTCAAATTTTTTTTTTCAAATTCAATTATTTATTGCAGCCCGATTTCTTTTTAGCATTGAATATTATGAAAATATGTGGTCCCAAGTATAAGATATATGTTCCAAATTTTACGATACGAACATTTATATGGGTCTAACACCTTTAATTTCGATGTTACCAAATAGCCCCTTGGTCTCAAATAGCCCCATCTTAGGGTACCTATTTAATCTTAGTCACTCTGGCAGTTGAAATCGATTCGATGTGAAAGTATCTCATGATATATTTAAATACATATACAGTGTGTAAATCTAATACGGGCGATCAATTAAACCAGGCATGGGATTCATTAGTGTAATCATGAATTACAAGGTTTTTTTAAAAGTTACTCTTAATAACGACCCCACAGAATTTTTTTAAGATTTTCGGAGCAGCAATGTAGGTACGAACATTTGTTATTGTTGATATGGCAGTTATGTCATCTGCTTTTGAAATTAGCTGTCAACGAGTGCTTAACTCGCTTAACTATGTTGCTCTACATTGCGCGCCGAATTATTTTGTATGGAAATTTTTTTTGCTCTAATTTGAAGTAAAACTTATTTGAATGTACTTATTATGTCGTAAACTAACACCCGTTAAGAGCTTCGCCCGTATTAGACTTACACCCTGTATATATATATATAGGTACTATGTTGTTGTACAATTTAAACTTTTCGTGGGACTCCATTATCAAGCACTGCAGAACCCGCAACAGTACGCGTTGCGGTCGCGAGGCATGAACATGGTACTTGATTTATAATGGGGACCTAGGCTCTCCGAAACATGTCGCGCGTAGTGATTAAATGCAAGTTTAACCTTAATTATATATAGTTATTGTTATTTGAAAATTTTTGGGCCGTGTGGTGACGGCAGTAAGAATACATTTGTCACCATCCCAGCTCTTCCCGCGGATGTCGTAAGAGTCGACTAAGGGTTTGAAGTGTCTCTGACCATTCTTTGACATAAGATTGATGATTTATTTTATTTATTTATTTAAGCTTTATTGCACAATCAATGAAAAAAAGTACAAATGACGGACTTAATGCCTTATGACATTCTCTACCAGTCAACCATTGGTTCAAACAGAAACTTGTATTAGGTGCAGGTATGATGATGGGCAGCAGCATCATCATAGTCGACACATTACTGCGATCGCCAATCCGCTTGCCCGGCGTGGCGATTATGGGCATTTACCTCCTAATGCGTCTATACGCATAGTTGATAGGAGAGGCCTATGTCCAGCAGTGGACGGAGACAGGCTGATGACCTGACGTGACGTGACGTGTTATTTGAAAGTTATTGTATTGTATTCTGAAGGGACAGGGTGTTATACAAGTAAATAGATACCTAATCAATACTCTTATTAAATTGTTTTATTATTGTGGCAAATGACGAATCTGACTATCGAAAATCCTTGACGCTGTGGTGTACCTATTCTAAACTAATTGTTTCATTTAAGATAATATCTCTATCATTTTATTATTCACAAATTATCAGTAGGCACATAATTTGATAAGGATTCATATTTATTTAGAAACTATTACCAGAATAGATTATATTACCTATTACCTAGTTATCATCTTTCCTGTGACCGATCGTAATCGTTTATGTAACTTTTTAGTTTTTACATGACTACTATCGATATCTAAAGGCGATGCGCGCCATGTAGGTATAATTCCTTGTCACTCACGTATTTAAGTTTGAGTAATCCCTAATTTTTAGACTAGTTTTGTGAGAATATTTTTTTAGTACAGATGGTGCCTTTTTTTTGGGTTCCGTAGCCAAAATGGCAAAAATGGAACCCTTATAGATTCGTCATGTCCGTCTGTCCGTCTGTCACAGCCGATTTACTCGGAAACTATAACTGCTACAGTAACGAAATTTGGTAAGGATATGTGTTGTATAAACCGCTACAGGATTATGATACTAAATTGTAAAAAAAACCATTGGGGTGGCGGCCCTCCATACATGTAACTGAAGGATAGAATTTTTTTTTAGTTGTATATAAGCGTGTGGGGTATTAATAGAAAGGTCTTTGAAAATGATAGGTTTATAAATATTATTTTTATTTAAGCAAATCGTTTTCGAGATATCAGCTCTCAAAGTCTGAAAAATGTGCCCCCCCCCTCTATTTTTTAAACTGCACGCTATAAAATTCTAAAAAAAATATATGTTACGCACATTAATAAACTCTATCAATGACTTTTGGTTTGATTAAATTATCTCCTATAGTTTTTGAGGTAGGTTGATTTAACTGTATTTTTTTAATAATAAATTGATAATGGTACGGAACCCTTCGCGCGCGAGTCCGACTCGGACTTGGCCGGTTTTTTGGCTCTAGTGCGAGAAGTGTGTCATTTTACGTTAAGTTCAAAACTTCAGAGGGCCAACTGTACTAAAAAATGTCGTACGAGACACGTGTAAAAAGGAAATTCGTAACTCGTGTCGATTTAAAACACTCCCTTTCGTCGTGTTGTTCGCACTTAATGTACTATTTTTTGTTATTTCGTTTTTCCTCACAGGTGTGATGAAAAATATTTTTCCTATCCAATGCGGAAAAGTAAACTTTGCAAAAGCTTCGCGTGCGTAAATTTCTCTTTTTAAGGTACTTGTTATGAAAAAAGTCGTTCGATACACGTGTAAAAACTTATTTTTAACTCGGGTGGTTCTCGCCAAGAAAGAAGACAATATAAGAAATACGGTGATCTCTCTGAACGCGTGCACAGTGGTCAGCTCCCGGTTGTGGAACAGCGACGCTTTAAATTAAAGTTCGCAATAAAAGTGTAAATTTAGTTTTCAGCCACCCCAAGCGCTTCGCTCCGTAATTAGTATGAAAAATGTCGAAAACCAAGGTACCGGTAATCCGGCTAAACTACCTCTTGTTAAGATTATATTTGGTCATTTTGGTCTGTTAGCAAGTGAAATACAGTCTTTAGATGAAGAAGAAGAAAATATTTTATTGGGGTAAATTTCGTAAACCATGTTGGGATTGGATGTCATTAAAAGCCTATTGAGAAAATCAGCGTTTTATTTATATTTTGCAGATATTATGTTGCCTTAAAATATTTAATATCTTTTTCACGACACTGTTCGTAAATGTGGTGATTGTTTGACTAAACACAGTACGGAAAGCTGCAGTTGTATAGCTGTCAAATTTTGACAGCTGTACATTTATGAACGTCACGAACAGTACAACAATGTTGAACATAAAGTAAAAGGTCGTATCTAAACTGAGCATTAATACTTTACAGTTTTCCAGAATAGCTAGAGAGAACTGGTGCTGCCATCTATTGAACATAAATTGCGAAAGTACATATATTGCAATATGTTCAATAGATGGCAGCACCAGTTCTCTCTAGCTATTCTGGAAAACTGTAAAGTATTCTAAATAGGAGGTGCAGGCATATATTGCTTACCCTCAGAGAATGGTCAAAGGCGCCTAGCCTTGTAAGGGATTGCATATACCCGAGAAATTTGACCGGTGGTTGCTAAGACCGAGTGGCCGAGGGGTACAGGCATCAGCCGCGAAAGCTGAGTACGTGGGTTCGATCCCCACCTCGGACATAGGTGATCTTGGTCGTTTTTCTTTGGTATATGACATCTAATATCTATAATTTATATAGTATTAAGTAGTGTGACTACTGGAGAAAAATTAAAAAAAAGTACAAATCAAAATATTTAGTTAATAAATAATTTGGTCTGTACTTTCGCAATATGTTAAATGATTTTTATTTTAATTTTTTTTAATACGGATTTTATAGGTAGATATGACGATAGAAATTCTCGGACTGCTTGTAACTTTTTTTTATTTTTGTGGCACAAGATCATGGCGTCCAGCCACAATAAATTAAAATGTATTTTTTCTAATTACAAGAATGTCTTTTAGTTCCTCTCAATAGTCGTGAAAAGCACAATGTTTAGCCTCGGCGAAAAGTGCAATAGATGAACTCGTACTATCGAAGGCCTCCTCATTATAACGTTATAATGGCGGGACCAGACTGATTGAATATAACTTTGAAATAGAAGAGGTACAATTTTTTTACAACAGGTACCAAATAGTACAAATTCAGTACTAAATAATGCAATATGAATCGATCGAATTCAGGATCTGGTCCCGCCATTACTCAGCGACCTCCTCCGTCATCTCGTGTGTTACTTTCCAGCCGGACAACAACACCTGGTTAAGTTCGATTTCTATTGACGATATGTACCTCATCTCATGTACCGAATTGGAAATTACATGTACCTCTGTGGCTTGCAGGATACGAGACATTTAATGTGGGCCGGCTAAAAACACAATTGCTCCTCTATTGTAACAGGGGCATGCAATTTAAAACTTGTAGTGTGTTAAAAACTAAATAGTAGGTACATAAGCCCTTTTTTGAATGACAAAAGGGCTTACTCCGTGGTTTATCATGTGTACATTTGTTTGATATTCGAGTCATATCTTTAAATCCCCGATTCTAGTGAGTACAGGTGTGGTCCATCTGCAGAGTAATACTCCCCAGCCGGCCCATTAAATGTCTGATATCTCGGAAATTACGCAGGTAGGTACATGTATTTTTCAATTAGGTACATCTACCCATCATGCCGTCACTAGAAATTATGCTTATTCAGGCGTTGTGTTCTGGCTGGAGAGCAACCATCGTCTCACCTACGGGCAAAACAGGATAATCTATGAACTCAGAACCGTGGATGGGTTTATATTTTTAGCATTGGAAGTTTCAGATTGCAGCCCAAGATCAAAAACAAGCATACGTGATGAAGCTGCAATGGCTTTTCTTATCCTAAAACAAAGATAAAAATGATTACATTTATTTGTCGGTTATCCAAAAATATTGAGGTAGCCGGTAAAAACTTTTTTTCTATATTTTATTGTAAAATTTGTCGGCGTGATTAATATGTATATAGCTATACTGCGGAGAGACAGACGAGCAGACGGACATGGCGCAACTATAAGGATTCCTAGTTTACTACGAACCCTAAAAAGATAGAAAATAGCAAAACGTTCTTGAATGAATGTGCGTAATAAAATAAGACTAGGGATGATTACTAGAGATGGATACTAGGGGTAGTCCAGCTATGCTATTCTCTTATTCACACATTCGATGCTGCGTTCGTCAACGAGCTCGACGTCGAGATAGCCTTGTCTAAAATCCTAGCTATTTTATTTGACATTAGGAATCGAGGCTGTGAGCGAGGTTGTGGGCGAGTTCGTCGCTGTTTTTCGTTAGAGAATACGAAGTTCGTACATTAAACGTCAAACTCTCGACGTAGTGTAGTTCTAGCTCACGCCGCATTCGTCACCGAGCACTAGTGACCTAGCATTTAGACCTTAGCATTTTTAGGCTCGACGCTGCTGCAGCGCTGACACAGCGCTGACAGCAAGGCGGTTTCCTTAGTGAATAACACTGCTGATATCTTTCTAATATCTATGTAAGTAGTAGGTAAATGTTAGCCGTCCTTTTATTTTTTATGCATAATTATACATATTATGAAAATAATGGGTAGGGAACATTTTATCTGACGGGTGTATTTATTCGGGGATTTTTAAAAAGACCGTAAATGTTTACCCTCTATCACTCAAGATCACCGATTTAAATACAAACAAATTGTAATACTTTATAGGCTTTTTAACCTTAAGCTTAACGCTTTAAGCAATATCGGGCACTTGAAAAACGAATTATATTTTTTTACTTTTTAAGAAATAAGTATGCATAACCTGTACCGTCATCTCTCGGAGATCGCAAAAATGTCTTGGCCATTCATAATTCTTGTCATGAATACTGCAAGCTACAATGCACCATAGCAAGTTTAAAAACTTCTAATAATATTCATATATGGTATGTTGCCTGTAGGCAACACTATGATACAAAGGGTAAAGTAGTGGAATTATTTCGCTCTTAACTCTTATTGCGAGATTGATTTTCATTAATAATTCATCCTGAAATCCAAGTTTTTTTGAGTGATACGTTCTGAGAGAGTTAGTTGAAAAAAAAACAATTATTGTCAAAATAACCTATATTTATATACTTAGTCTTGTTAAATGTAAAATCATACTTATCACTAGCCTTAAATACTTATTGAGTAGGTACAAGTTTTCGTTTCGAAGTTACTTTAGTGAAGACATTATCTACTTTGCTGAGGAAAGTTACAGCGAAAACGTGTACTCAACTATATAAATTCTTATAATTAATTCAGTCCGGAAATATTATCATTTTAAAATTTTCTAGATCTCAATAAAAACTATTTTAGGGTGATTCGTGCTTCGCTGTTCCATTCCCGTTAATTGATTCCGCTGGTTTCGATGTATATTTATCCTTCGGCTTTATTTCACGTGATTCACTCTTTGGCATGATACCTGAAAAAAATTATATGTGATCTTTATACGTATTCTAACTAAAAAATACAGG
>JALPQI010014748.1:0-37183 GCA_025490895.1 Thaumatotibia leucotreta
CACATATAAACGCGTTTTAGACTCAAATGTTTTCTGTCTTAGCCGTCAAAAGCCGGTAGCGGCGCTAGTTCCGCGTCGATGTTCACTCACACCGCACATCGATTCGCGCATCAGCGAAAGTGACGATGTACCGATAGAATCGATAGATGGAGCTATTTTATACTTAAAAATTATTTATTGATTAAATGATTGTGCACCTATATTATTTTATGAAATATGGAATTAAAACGGGTAGATAAGAGTATCCCAGTAGGGTAGACAGTGTCTTTCTGTCTATATGAAGCGCACGCCACTGCTGTCTCATCCTTAATTTTAATGATTGGCACTATTTTCCTCTACTTGATAATGCTTATATCTATATATGTAGCTGGTATATGTATGTTCATATGATTACATTTATTTATGTATGTCTATTGGAATTTTCGTTTGTGTTGTTGGTAATTCTTTTTAAATATTTTCCTTTTTCTGCACCACCTACTACCTATATTTTTGTAATCGTGTCTCCTCTACCCAGAGGTTGCACGGAAGAGATCGCTTTTTAGCGATAAGGCCGCCTTTTGTGACCTCTGTTTTTTGTATTTCTTTTTATTTTGTGTACTTTTTTCTTATTACGTGTGAGGTGTGCAATAAAGAGTTTTGTATTGTATTGTATTGTAATAACAGAATAATATTTTTGAACTATGGCAATACAGTACCTTTACCTACCACTCTTTATAATATTTTTATAGTTAATAATAAACAACAGTATCCAGTACTTAACAACATCGGTAAAATAAATCTAATTTTAAGTACCTATATTTTAAAAGACCTGTAGCTTCGGTATTTAAGTGGGCACCATTTTTACGAATAACCACACCTGAAACCTGGGCTATTTTATAGACCTAGTATAAATAAAACACATTTGAACATATCATTACAAAAAAATAGATATATTAAAAAAAAAGAAGATTTTGGGTAATGTTGGAGGACATTAGGTACCCAAAGTAGATTTTGAGTAATCATCAGAGATCTGCGAAAAAATCTGCTATCGTAGATTTTGAATAAATATGCATACCTAGATTACCAAGGTATTTTAGATGCACAAACAAACCTTGATTTCGGGTATGTATAATTAAAAAAAAAATCACTGCCTTCAATATTATGTTAGTTTGTACAACACCCTGTATATATTCAAAGTTCAGTTCTGGACGAGAGCTAATACGACATGATGCCTGATGTTGCATCTGAGATGCAGCAATGTGTGTACTGCAGGGTGACCACGCTACAGATTACTGACAGGACAATTCATTTGTATAGTAAACATAAATTGTATAGCCTCCTGAGTCCTGGATAAAAAATGAGTACACTCGCATAAAAGCCGAGAGTCCTTTATAACACTATCAGCGTAAAGTCCTGGGTAAAAATCGAGTACGCTCGCATAAAAGCCGAGAGTCCTTTATAACACCAGTGTTGAGTCCTGAACTTTCTATCGCTTATTTTAAGGTTTAAAATGAGTCTGTCAGATTTTTGTTGGAACAAAGTTGATTATAATACTCAAAGAGGTATACTTTAAGCATAATTTATTTTACAAATTATTTGGGTGTTATAAAGGCCTCTCGGCTTTTATATGACTAAGATTATATAATAAATGTGACAAATATGTGTAATTTTGTATGAAATCAGGTGTATCTTTGAAAAATAAAATAAAACATAAGGGATTGTCAAAATGCTATAATTATAAAAAATAACAAAAATCGTAGAACCGTTCTGTTATTAAAACATTAAAATATAATTCAATACAAAACTGTTGTAGTTAAATCAGTCTACTTCTCACACACAATAGTGTCCTCATAAAGTAACTTCACTTAAGTATTTTAAAAACAATTGTAATAAACCTTCTGTAACATTATATAACTCATTTAGAAAATTTAATCTACATATTTCAAGGAAAACTCATTTTAAACAAGTGTGAGAACTTAATGATGCTATGAACAAAGTCCGAGAGGGCTTTACAAAGGTCAAATTAATTTAACACGTAATTGTACTTCAAACATCATATTTACAATAAAACTAATAATTACATTATAATATACTTGTAGAATACTCATTAAATAAATGAAAATACTTACAAAAACAAACAGGTTTAAGCGAAAAAATAAGATTGAACTCACCTCTACCTGTGCGATGTGACATTTTGCCGGACTTTTGACGTCGCACTGAACGAAATATTCTTTTTCACTGGGCCCTTCATGGCCTGGCTACGACATTGGTCTAAGGCGACCGCGGAAAATCATACGTGCGAGAGGGAATACCCATATCGGCATCCCGCTCCAACTCATGGATTCGCTCGCCGCTGGTCGCCTTAGACCAATGTCGTGGCTGGGCCGTTAGACCGATGTCGTGGCCGCGACGTTAGACCAAATGTCGTGGCCGGGCCATTATACAGTATGTATCACCTCGTAGAGCAAAGAAAGAAACCCATTAATATTTAGATCATACTAAACAACTTTTAATATGGGGCCAAACTCGAATTCGCGAAAAAAATATTACTCTTCCATACAACGTGTTCATGATCACGCAACCAAAACGTATGAAACTGTCAAAAAATTTTTCGTGAATTCGGGTTTGGCAACATAGTAAAAGTTGTTTAGTATGATCTAAACATTAATGGGTTTCTTTCTTTGCTTTACGAGGTGATACATACTGTATAGTGTATACTAATCCGAAATGGACTCAAAATCCTGGTCACCTTAACAACTCAGCATCGAATGCGCCGGCGCAAACCTCAAAATTCAAATCAGTCCCCGAAGCACGCGCATCCTGGATTTACATATGAAACATACGAACAAAACGGCGTAAGTGCCTTCGGCTGACGTATGCACATACGCTATTTTGAGTGGAAGAGGTAAGATACTTGTTTTGAATGTAAAACTTTACGTTTATGCTGGAGACCAGTTAAATGCAGACTGGTTAACTGTATTGGAAGTTGACAGACTGAAAAATATTATTAAATATATTGGCGACCGCATTCGGGACGAGTACATCCGTGGCAGCCTCGTAGCGGAGAAGCTTCAAGAATGCCGTTTTCGGTGGTTTGGTCACGTTTGTCGTAGGCCACTTGACTACATAGGAAACATTATGCCTTAACCTAGCCCTTGACGGCCCCCGACCCCGCGGTAGACCAAAGAAACGATGGCTAGATATCGTGGAGACCGACATGAGTGTGAATGGGCTTACAGTAGAAGTTGCCCAGGATCGCGCAAAATGGAGAAAATGTAGCAGGAAAGCGGACCAAGGCAAAGGCCGGGATAATAATAGGTAGAAGACAGAAGAGAAGAAATTGGCGACCGCAGTAGTCCACTATGATGTCACTGCTGTCCATCATCTTCTACCTATTCATTCATATAAAAATACAAACTTACAGCATTAAAAACCTTGCTTAGAATCTAAATATTTAATCATTACAAACTTAAATTTAAAAACATAATAACCGAGACGAAAAATTTTTTTGTATTGTATTCTGGCCATTTTTTTCCGCAACTCGACATCAAACGTGCCTTTTTTGTGTGGTCCCAACGCTGGCCCAGTGCCTAGTTGTTGGAGACTTCACATACACCCTTGAATTTCTTCGCAGGTGTATGCAGGTTTCCTCACGATGTTTTCCTTCACCGTAAAGCACTTGTGAATACAAATAATATTTCGTACAAAAGTTTTTGAAAAACTCATTGGTACGAGCCGGGGATCGAATTCACGACCGCTGAGTATCAGCAGTGCGTTTTACCGTTAGACCACAAGCGGTTATTATCTGTTATCTATTATAAAAATGTCTAATTCAAGCTTAGTGAAACTATTAACACCACAGAATTAGATTTGGATAGAAGAAACTAGTTCATTCATTTGTATGGCGGCCGAGCGTGTCAGATTTTGTACTGAAGTTGTTTTGTTACTTGCCTATGATTTTAAATATGTCTCAGGCCCTTGAGTATTCATATTTTTTCTGTTGTTGCAATTAATATTACTTAAGGAGACATTATTAATGTTTTTGTTCACTTCAACTTACAAAATTTGACTCCCGAAAGCTGCGATTAAAGACGGACAACTCAGTGGATTTCACTGAGTTCATTTGACACGCTAAGTAGATACGTTTGCTTGATCTATGGTATATGACATCTGTGATTAACACTCTATATTTTTACCTATCTCTGCATAACTTTTTTATTTATGTAAAAGTTTCCCGACTAACGACGTCAGTTTGCCATTTTTAGCGGGTTCAGTGACTGTGACTGTCTGTCATTCTGTCAATTTGCGTTGAGGGTCTTAATGGCGTATGTACATCACCATTTGAAGGGTTTTAGTGTGATGGAATGTATGACAAATCAAGGTTAACTAACTTTTTTAGCATGTGTTCTTATACAAATCGACGGAATCCCACGGTAGCTTTAATAGACTAGCAAGTCAAATCAACAATCTTTTTCGAACTCTCAAAACTATGGCCAATATGAACTTTTATATGAAATACACAAAAGTGACGTCACGTGTACATAATATATGCCAAATGACCAGGATGCTTAGCCAAGTTGCCAATCGCTAATGCTTAGGAGCGTGTCGTAGTTTTCCCTCTCTGTCACTCTTTCATATTAGTGTGACAAAGACAGTTAGCTGCCTTTCGTTTACGATTGACGATTAAGCGTTAGCGATTGGCAACTAGCGACTAAGCGGAGCGATAAAGTATAAAAAAATATAGTCGAGTACGTTGAAAAATTAATCATACAATTGACTAAAAGACTAAAATATAGAACGTTTAAAAAAGCACCTAAAATACATGGTTAAACGGAGTTTATACATTATGTATGTATTATATGGAGTTTTTTAAATCATGAGTTGCTATTTTCATATTCTACGGAGTCATCTGACGATAAAGTTCCAGGATTGGGTGAAAAATTCAGTGAAATTCCAGTACATATACTAAAAAAAAGGTTCCACTCGTACTATAAATATTTTAAGACAATATTTATAATAATTTCTGCATTCGCCCGCGGACCACGAATCCTGTAAAGTGTTTGAAACGTCGGGATGAAGTTAAATTTAATAAATATAAGCGAGTTTATCCGTTTTCATAGTTTTACAATATTTGTAATAAGCAAGTTTCCAGCATTTTCTGAAAAAAATACACCTTTCCCGTATCCATTGCCCGTGATTGTATTTTCCTACTCCATCCCGTACCGAGGAGAAGTTCCATAAATTGCGAAACTTGCATAGAGAATGTTCTCGGGAATCTCAATTTAACACGTAATCAAATCAAGCCAAGACCGTACTAGATACATGCCTTATGAGTTATATTTACTGCCTTGTTTACTTATTTACGTTTTAAAATAATTATAATAAAACACATTTTTATTACGTTCTCATGGAAACATTCCCAATGGGAACTTAACTATTAAATTCTCATGTTTCTCGTAAACTTTCGAATAATGTTCTGTAACTTGTATATGGCTACTCTATCCACATCCTTTATCCGATTTTAAACCCCGCTTCAAGCCTTTTAGCAATTTGCAAACAAACGAAAAAATCTTCTAGTAATGTATGAAAGTATTCCCACGATGCTCGCGTATGCGTATCTTTTAAACATGTCGCGATTCTGTCTTAAATCACTCCATGTGTACTGACGGGTGCATATACCCTATGCACATGCAATATGCATATATCTTGGTCTATTTTTTTACCTGTACCAGGCCGAAAACGGCTAGGACAGTATACAGGGTGGAAAGGGACGACATTCCTTCCCGCTACCGAGTCTAAACCATTACGTTGAACTTTCAGTATAGTATCAACATAGAAATATAAAAAAACCGGCCAAGAGCATGTCGGGCCTTGCTCAGTGTAGGGTTCCGTAGTTATTCAAAAACGGCTGGGCCGATAATGTTTGAAATAATTTTGTATTAAAGTACTATATAAGCTCACTATTCAGGTTTTTTTCATATTTTTTGGACCTTCGGATCAAAAGTACACACAATTTTTTTTCTTCTGGAGCGATTATCTCCAAAAATATTGACTTTAAAAAAACTTTCTTTCAACACCCTTATTATTTTTAAGAGACATATTCAATGATACCCCACACTATCAAACAAAAAACTATCAAAAAATCATCCCCACTTCACCAGTTGGGGAGGTATGCGAAAAAAAATTTTTTTCTAATTTTTTGTACCACTTTGTTGGCATGATTAATAACTATACCTGTACCAAATTGCAGATTTCTAGTATTAACGGCCACTGAGCTATGCTGCGACAGACGGTCAGACGGACATGGCGAAACTATAAGGGTTCAGTTTTTGCCATTTTGGCTACGGAACCCTAAAAATGTAACCCCTCATACAAAGTGAGTGATTATTTAGAGTTCAATAGTATGTAAAAGTCAATTTTCGATGTTGGTCCCATACTGAAAGTTCATCGCAATGGTTGGTAGACTCGGTCGGTAGCGGGAAGGAACGTCGTCCCTTTCCACCCTGTATATACACGGTATTTCACATCATCAGCCTGCAGTCCACTGTTGGACGTAGGCCTGTCCTATTAACTATGCGTATAGACGCATTAGGATGTAAATGCCCATAATCGCTGGGCAAGAGGATTGGCGATCGCAGTGATGTACTATGATGCTGATAATCGTGAATGTTCAAATCAATATAAGGACATCGATTGGACATTTTTACACAAATCGACACACACTCGACGTCACACTTCAAAATTTCAAGCTCTATCCTATTTTTATAGTGAATTGGTGATTTTGGGACACTAAAATCCACATATTGTATGGTCGGATTGTTATTTCTTTGTAGTTTTCTCAAATTTACCTAATTTGGATTTTTTTTATATTTTTTCCACTCAGAAAATTCTCACGAACTCACGATTTCTTTTGATCCTCATTAGCAGAAAAAGTTACTCTAAGAAAGTGTACACCCTGTAAAAATAGTAACTCAATGGAAATTTTTTTGGGACACTTTTTTATTTCTATTAGGATCGAAAGAGCTAGTGATTCTGAGTAGAAAAAAAAGACCAAATTTGGAAAATTCCAAAAAACAACAACAAAATAAAAATCCGCCCGTATACTCTCTCTTACTGCACCCCAAAAACACTCAACAGTCCTTACAAACATAATTAAGTTATTTCATTTTGTAGGGGAAATAAGTGATATTACTGCGGAACGTAATAAAAATAGAGGAAATGCAGGAAAAAAACTTACAACGCTAATACTAAATTCTTCCTCTTATAGCTCTCTATGTAATATTAAAGGTGGATTTAGATCAAACGAGCATTCGCTCATTCTATCCCCCACTCTACGAAATCAACGAATTTCGACGAATCACGTTTTGTGTAACGAACGAATTTCGTAGAGTGGGTGATAGAATAAGCGAATACTAAATTATAGAAAAATATTGGGTTTGGGGCCCTCCATACATGTACCTACCTAACTGAGGGGCAGATTTTTTTTTAGATTTATATAAGCCGGTGGGTTATCAATAGAAAGGTATTTGAAAATGATATGAAAGGTTTAAAAATCACATTTTTATTTAAGCGAACCGCTTTCGTGATATTAACTTTCAAAGAAAAGTGTCCCTGCCCCCCCTCTATTTTTTAAACTACGCGGTATAAAATTCAAAAAAAAATTATGTTACCTATGCATATTAATAAACTGTTAAAAACGATTTTTGGTTTGATTAAATTATCTCTTAAAGTTTTTGAGCTAGGTTGATTTAACTGATTTTTTTTTAATGATAAATTGATAATGGTACTGAACCCTTCGAGCGCGAGTCGGACTAACACTAAGCTGTTTTTTTATTCTACTGACAAATGGTTTACAATGGGATATCTTTGAGTGCCATGTATAATTATATAAAGATATAAACTTATCTGAAATTAATGTTATCTTTTAATGATTTCTAGATAAGTCTAACCTTGTTAATTAAATCAAATGTCAGTTTAAAATATTTACTGAAACTAGATTCACATTTCATTTCGTGGAAATATATAAAACTAAAATTAATACCTGAATAAACATAATTTAGATCGAATTATTTACTCCAGTGAGTATTAGGTTTCTAATTAAAGTACGAAAACATTTTGCTAGAATCAAAACCAGACAGCACAATTAATTGTATTAACCCTTCGAACACTGAGGACACTTTGAGGTGTCGCGAGTTACTTGTAAATATGATTAATGAAATGTTTTTTTGAAAACCAGAATTGTCAAAAGCTGCAGGTCTAGCCAATATGTCCGGCGGTGATAGCTGATAGCTGGGCGAGTATCGCCATGTCTCTTTTATTTACACGGTAGTGCGTATCTTTTGTTCGTGTTTATAGCCGATAGTTCATAGCTTAGTAGCTCGCGGTGAGACCAGTGCCTCATAGCGTAAGTACTTATATCTGTGACTGTAAGAGGCCTTAAGTTCTTATGGTATTATAAATTGGTACAAGCAGTCCACGATTATTAAGATATCTATTTTATTAGTAAGCTGACTGGCATGCCAAAACTATACAACAATATGATTCTTAACACAGCATGGCTTCGAATATTACAGTCGTAATCAGAGATCGGACAAATGTGCATCATTGTTCGCAATAATATGGACATGACTCCAAAGTTGATTAAATAAATGATTAAAGGAGTTACTTCTTAAAGTAAAGTACAGTAAAGTATTTATTTATTGTAAACTGTGTACAAAAGATGGTATACATTGTGAAAACAAGTAGTAGGTATCAACAACAGTAACCCGTTACGGGAGTACAATACAATCCTTAATTCTATCTTACAAAAAACTCATTTAGAGTATGAAACACATTTTCAATTCTTGAAATTTGATTTTGAAGCTTTAAGGTGTCTTTTTAGGGTTCCGTAGCCAAAATAGCAAAAATGGGACCCTTATAGTTTTGCCATGTCCGTCTGTCGCTCAGTGACCGTTAATAGTAGAAATTTGCAATTTGGTACCGGTATACATATTAATCACGCCAACAAAGTGGTACAACAAAAACTAGAAAATAAATTTTTTCGGGCACCACCTCAACTAGTGCTGTAGGGATGATTTTTTTTATTTCATGTTATCGTATAGGTGTGGGTAATCATTGAATAGGTCTCTTCAAAAGAATAAGGGCCTTTAAAGAAGTAGAGTACTTTAAAATAAAACTATTTCGAACGTAATCAGTCCAGCCGTTTATGAATAACTACTGAACCCTACACTGAGCATGGCCCGACATGCTCTTGGCCGGTTTTTTATAATGGTTTTCATAGTTACCGGTGCCAAATATGTAATTTTCTAAAAACGATTAAATGACTAATTATTCAATCAACTTTGGAGTCATGTCCACATTATTGCGAACAATGACGCATATTTGTCCAATCTCTGGTCATTATACTTACTCAACCTAAAATCTATAGCAATCAATTCATCGAATTTTCACCTTTATTGCACGGTGTATACGGGTGGTTCTCCCATTAAGTCAGTGTTGCAAATAGGAGGTTTTGTAAGTATAGCAGCGATATTATAGTCATTATAATTTATAACCGTAATTTGCATACCGCCGTACTAGGCGAGGCAAATTCGAGTATCTGTTCGTGACATTAACCAGTTGAGACCGACCCATTTGTTGAGGGTTTTCCAAAATTAAATTGATTATCACTAAAGCCAGCATCAGTAGTCTTAGTTCTCTTATTGAGTAAACAACTTTTTGCTTTCAAACTTCCAAATACCTTTTACCAAGATATCTGAAACTATATTTTCAAACTTTTGACCCTGCCTACGAAGCCGGAGGTTCCGGGTTCGAACCCCGGCGTGGGCATTTTTTTTTGTGTATTTATTTATCACAAATATTTGTTCCTTGGTCAAGGCTGTATGTGTATTTAATTATACATTTTAATTATACAGTGTGTGGCCTACAACCGGGGTGAAAATTTAAAAGGTGCATTAATAAGCTAGCTAAGCAACAATCATTTCCACATAAGTATAGTCATTAAAAAAATTTTTATTTTTATTTTTTCCATTTTTTATCTTGGAATATTTGTTATTATGGGTTCTTTTACTTGACTTAAAAGTTATTAATAACTTATCATTTTTGTAACATTGAAAAATGTACGAAAACATAAAGAAACGTACCAAATTAGTGTAAAAATAAAACTAAAGTAACTATTATGACTCGGTACCATACTATCTTGATGTCTTGCGACTGACAAGCTACGATATCGTGATGCCAAGATCCAGTACTTCGGGTCCATAACTTTGAATACCAATATCTTCAATATTATCAATTTTTAAACATCGGGACCTTTACAGGATTATTGCGGATAGCCTAAGGAGTCACCCATTTCATTTTTCTTTCGTGTTCAAGGCCACACACTGTATATATCGTCGCCTGGTGCCATATCAGAAACCTTAATTAAGCTTATCGTGGGACTAGGTTGATTTGTGTAAGATGTCCCAAGATATTTATTTATTTATTTTCAAAAAGGGGGAGGTTCTTTATTCGGCAGCTTTTGTTTGTATGTATGTTAATCGATATATCCGAGAATGGTGAACCAATTTTCATTTCTTTTATCGAATAGGTATAACCCTGACATGGTTCCTTTGGAACCAAGTTGCGGTCTGATGCGATCTTAAAGAAATCTGTTTTTAAATTTAGTGATCATAGAACGTATTGTGAAAACTCAAATCAAATTATTTATTAACTAAACTAGCGACCCGCCCTGGCTGCCCACGGGTACTATGCCTACATAAAAACCTTCCTCTTGAATTACTCTACCTATTAAAAAAAATCTCATCAAAATCCGTTGCGTAGGTAGTTTTAAAGATTTAAGCGTACAAAAGGACATAGGGACAGAAAAAGTGACTTTATTTTATACTAAGTAGTGATATTTTGATTTGTGTTTTTATTTTTTCCCCAGTAGTCACACTACTTAATTTAGTGGTTATCAAAAGATTCCTACGAGATAGCTTTATTTCTAATCGAGGAAATAGCAGTTTAAATCAGAAACTTTTAGGATAGAAAGTTGTTTACTGGCTAACTCGTAGAGTAAGGATGAATGAGTTAAGTGAAGTCGTAATTTATTTGGCGATTTGCGGTGTTTTTGACTCGTTTATCATACTAACGGTTTCTATATTTATGCTTATTATTTCTCTGTAACTACGCTAAAAATGTATACTACTTACTACGGCCCTGCTGAAACAGAGGCGTTTTCAGTAGCTTGGGCATGTGCAGCGGATGGACCGATCTCGTTTGCCAAGGCAAATCATGCTGAGTCAAGTGGCATTTCAAAAGCATAACGTAGGGCGACCCATGCTTCGTTTCAAGGACTGCGTGAAGCGGGACATGGCTACATTTGGTATCGATTGCCGCACCTGGCAAGATCTCGCTGAGAACCGTGATGTGAAAAAAGGCCGCTAAACCCACGACGATGCGTGGCTTAAAGAATTAGCCAATAAGCCCAACAAGCGGCATGCTCGCCACGGGGCTGCCATTGATTGCGCAACAACAACATTTGTGTGTCGCAAATGTCGACGCATGTGCCTTTCCCGAATTGGCTTATTTAGCCACGAAAAACGTGTCTTTTACAAACAGACGCTGTTGAAATCATTTGCAAAGATGTACAAGGCCTGTAGGCACGCTTTAAAGTTATAAAAACAGCCGAGTTTTTTGCTATAGCAGCAACAGAAACACAGAATTATGTGAAATTTTCAACTGTCTATCACGGTTCACGAGATAATAATAGTTATTTGTTGTACAAGGGAGGAAAGTGGTTGTTTAATCATCGTGCTAATAATAAGACCCCAGCTAGCGAGAGATTCCATAGTTTAAAAATGGAATCTCGAGGTTTGCGATGGTTTCAAGGCACGATAATTAAACAAACTTTGCACCCATGTGTAACACAACATTTTACCCCACACTAAAGCGAGGAAACAGCTACGAACGTGTAAAAAAATAAATCAATGCAACAAATCAGTCTTCATTAAATAACTTAGAGTATTTAAAAATGTGCTAGACTTAAGTCCAGAATAATATGCTAAAAAATTGGCAGAACTCTTAATTTGGTAAATGACTCTGGTCTACGTGACTAGATATTTTTTTAAAATTACAATAAAACCTACCTACATTAATTAACTTGTCAAAATTTCTATGTTGTTTAAGTATAAAATCTGTATCCGGCAGCTAAATCATCAATCATTTTAAAAAATGTGTGAGGTCTCTAAACTTAAATTGCCTACTTTTTGGTAAGATATTACATAGGAAACTTTCCTTACGAAACTGTACATTCGAGTATTTTTTATAAGTTGGTAACATTGACGTACAAGACGTCAGTGTTAGCGGGTTGCGTTCTGAATGTAAAAGTATACTATCTGGTTTGTCCAATATGATAAGATTTTGCGATAGGTTTTTATGAAATACTAAAAATCTAATTTATTATCTTGAATAAATGAAATAATCTGGTGTATGATAACATTTTCATGGTGTCTCTCAAAAAATAATCAGCGAATCATAGCCAGCGTTTGTCGTTCCATGATTTTGAACGTTTCACGGTTCATCTGTCAATTTACTTCCCTCACAAGTGATTAAAATGCAACTTCCCTCACTGAAATTAGTGAGGGAAGTAGGTGTTTCTAGCTAGTGTGGGGAAAATAAATATAAAACAATAAAAGGGTTTGTGTTGTCCCATACAATAAATAAATATCTTGGGACATCTTACACAATTCGACCTAGTCCCAGGATAAGCTCAATTAAAGCTTATGATGTGGGTACCTAGTACGACGATATACATGTATAATAGGTTGTGATAATAGACCGATACATATACTTACTCGTAGATACTTAAATACATAGACAGCAATGACCAAGGAATAAATATTAGCAATAGATAAATACACAAATAATGCCCTCGCCGGCATTCGAACCCGGAACCTCCAGCTTCGTAGGCAGCACAACCAACTAGGCTATGGAGGCTTACATCGTAAAATTCATTTCGATATTGTCAACGTCACACACAATGACTAACAAAATGGTCGTCTAACTCTTAGTGTCGATGTTTTTCATCTTTATAATCGTAAACATAATTAAGTAACCATTTCTGACCTTTATTTCTATCCCATTAAAGTTCATGAACGCTCAGTTAACTATATGGCGATGGTACAATCAACGCTATACAAAAAACAGTTCTGAGAACAATTAAAGCTTATAATAAGGGAATGAAATAGCATTTTATCGACATTGTGTGTGATTCACAAGCTTTGTAAAAAAATATTGCGGTATTTGCTGATTGTATACAGATTAAAGATTAAATAGGTATTCAAAGTTCTTCTTACTTCCGCCAGATCCATTTCGTCACCTACATTATCAGCCTATCTCAGTCCACTGCTGGACGTAGGCCTCTCCTATTAACTACGCGTATAGACGCATTAGGAGGTAAATGCCCATAATAGCCACGCTGGGCAAGCGGATTGGTGATCGCAGAAATGTGTACTATGATGACGCTGCTGCCCATCATCAATTTTCTATCAAAGAATAGTCATAGTCAGTGACAGTTCAATCCTTAGTCGGCTCTTACGACACCCGCGGTAAGAGTTCAGGTGGTGGCAAATGTATTCTTACTGCCGTCACCACACAGCCATATTTCGTCACTTATATAAGAGGATATGAGAGCTGGATGCGTTTAGAAAAATAGATATGTCAATAAAATATTGCTGTAACTTTGCTTTGCCTAGCGACCTTATCGCGAACTACGAAATCCTCAAATTTCGGGGATTTTTCTCTGTTCTTCTAATGAACCCTTCGTTGTAGTGACGGAGACAAAATAAATCCCTGAAATAAACGACCTCCGGTTATAGCGGTAGGCTAGAGCTTTGAAAGGACCTAAGAAAGGCTTTGTCTGATAATACCTACTAAAAATTGGAAAAACGTTTCATAGTCTCATCATCGTCATCATTTCAGCCATTTATCGCCCACTGCTGAGCATAGGCCTCTCCTCTAGTACGCCACTCATCTCGGTCCTGAGCCAATCTAACCCAGAAGTGTCCCGCAATCTTACGAATTGTTAAAATAGATAACAAAATATACTACTAGCGCCATCTATTGAGGGTACTTGTAGATGTCTTTACGGTGATGTACTTACAATTGAAAAATAAACGTTGTCATTCTGCTCCGAACTGTTGAAGTTTTATTAGGTTATGCGCTCAGCTACTACAATTTATTAGTTTTGCAAAGTTTATCGGTAGTTTTTAATAGTGCAGTTATTGTAATGGCAGCAAATTATTCAGTGAATGTGCCGAAGTTAAAAGGGCGCGAGAATTTTGACGAGTGGTCGTTTGCTGTGGAAAATTTTCTCATCCTGGAAGGAGTCGATTTATCTGGTACAGAAGCACTAGAACCATCAAGCGACAGGAAAGCCAGAGCGAAGTTGATATTAACCGTAGACCCGTCCCTTTATGTTCATATTAAAAGTGAAACTACAGTGCGACAAACATGGAGTCAGCTGAAATCATTGTTCGACGATTCCGGTTTTACACGCAAGATAAGTTTATTGCGTCACCTAATTTCTATACGCTTAGAAACAAGTGATTCTATGACAGCGTATGTGACACAGTTAGTGGAAACAGCACAGAAATTAAAAGGTACTGGTTTCGAGATAAACGACGAGTGGGTCGGTTCTTTGCTATTGGCGGGCCTTCCAGAGAAGTTTAGCCCTATGCTCATGGCCATTGAACACTCAGGAATGAGTATTAGTGCAGATGCTATAAAAACTAAGTTATTAGACATGAGTACAGATTTTGAGGACAAAGGTGATGATAGTGCATTTTTTTCTAAGCTTTCGCAGAAACGATATGTAGGTAGAAAAACATTTCGAAAGAGTCATAGCAGTAACGGAACGCAATTTAAGCCAACTGTCAGTGGAAATGTCAAAGTACCCAAGACAATTCATTGTTATAAATGCAAACAAGTCGGGCATTTTAAAAATCAATGTCCTGAAGAGAAAAAAGTGAAGATGAATGCATTTAGTGCCGTATTTTTGACTAGTCAGTTTAGTCAGAACGATTTTTATATTGATTCCGGTGCGAGTACTCATTTAGTGTCGAATGTAAACATGTTATCAAATGTTTCGTATCAACCGAAAACTAAGCAGATAATTGTAGCAAATCAATCAACAGTGGATGTTGTATGCTCTGGAAACTTGCAGATTACGACCTTAGTTGGTAATGAGCAGTATGAAGTGAGTGTAGACAATGTTCTGTGCGTACCAAAGCTCACAACAAACTTACTTTCTGTAAGTAGGATTGTTGCCTGTGGTAACCGAGTGAATTTCAATGAGCGAGGATGTTTCATTTACAACTCGGATAATGATTGTATTGGCGAAGCAAGGTTAGAAAACGAAGTATATAGATTAATTACCGCAAAAACTATTCCATTGCTAGCTGCATCAGCAACAACGTCGAGTACAACATGGCACAGAAGATTAGGGCATATAAATGCGAATGATTTAAATAAAATGAAGAACGGGGTAGTTGAAGGTGTGTCATTTCAAGAAAATAGTGGCAGTTTAGATAAATCCAGATGTACAGTATGCTGCGAGGGGAAGCAGACAAGGCTTCCATTTCCTCAGAGTGCAAGCAAAAGTCAGGAAGTGCTGGAATTGGTTCACACAGATCTCTGTGGGCCGATGGAGAATAAGTCACTTGGAAATGCACGGTATTTCCTTATATTTGTCGATGACTATAGCAGAATGTGTTTTGTTTATTTTCTTCAATCAAAACATCAAACATTCAAGTACTTTAAGGAGTTTCAGAAATTAGTTGAGAACCAGCAGTCCAAGAAGATAAAAATATTAAGATCTGATGGTGGTGGAGAGTTCTGTTCAACAGAAATGGAAACTTACCTTAAGCAATGTGGCATAGTGCATCAGAAGACAACAGCATATACTCCAGAACAAAATGGCTTATCGGAGAGATATAATCGTTCGATCGTAGAAAAAGCAAGATGTCTCATATTTGATGCCAAATTAGATTTAAAATTTTGGGCAGAAGCAGTTAATACTGCAGTATATATGAAGAATAGATCACCTGCGTCAGGATTGGGCAGAGATACAACACCTTATGAAATGTGGACTGGCAGAAAGCCGAACATTGGTCATCTACGAATCTTCGGCAGCCCAGTGATGGTTCACATTCCCAAGCAAAAACGCAGGAAATGGGATAAGAAGGCTACCAATATGTTACTGGTTGGTTACTCAGAAGTCACCAAAGGTTATCGCTTGTATGATCCAGCTTCTCAGAATATAGTTGTAGCTAGAGATGTGGTGGTCATGGAAAATATCAATGAAAATTCAGCAACAGTTGTGGTGGAGGAACAGCAGCCAGAGTATGTAACAGTGAGTCCGAATGCAGAAGACAGTGAGTCAAATGCTGATGATGAAAGCTTGCAACAAGATGATGTCAACGATGTGACATATGTTCCAAGTGAACAATCAAGTGAAGAGGATAGCTTCTACGAGACAGATAATACCGGCAGCGAGACACAGGAGACTTTGGAGTTACCAAAGCGTGTCAGACGGTGTCCAGAATATTATGGTTACACAAACATGTGTGTTGAGGATGTGACAGGTGAGGAGATATCGCTCACTGATGCTGTTACTGGTCTAGAAAAAGTGCAGTGGAAAAATGCTATAGATGAAGAATTAAAATCCTTCATAGATAATGACACTTGGGAACTTGTGGACCGACCACAAGACGGCACAGTGGTGAAAAATAAGTGGGTGTTTAAGAAAAAGTTCAATAGTGATGGTGAAGTGCGTTATAGGGCAAGACTTGTGGCAAAAGGTTTTACACAAAAACAGGGCCAAGACTATACAGACACTTTTTCCCCTGTGTTAAGGTATTCTACTTTAAGACTGTTGCTAGCCTTAAGTGTTAAGCTAAACCTAAACATGAATCACCTAGACGTACCTACAGCCTTTCTTAATGGATATTTAAAAGAAAATGTTTTCATGGAAATACCAGAATGTTCTTCCTTTCCAGATTATGAAAATAAAGTTTTAAAGTTAAAAAGGGCAATTTATGGTCTAAAACAGTCGGCAAGGGCCTGGTATACCCGAGTCGAGGAATGTTTGTTAAATTTGGATTATGAAAAATCTAAATATGAACCTTGTCTCTTTGTAAAATGTCATAATGATATAAAAATTTATGTTGCATTATTTGTAGACGATTTTTTTGTATTTTATAACTGTAAAAGCTCTTATGAAAAGTTGAAGACTGAACTTGTTAATAAATTCAAAATAAAAGATCTGGGTCAGATCAAACAGTGTCTAGGCATGAGAGTAAATGTAAAAAAAGACTGTATTACTGTTAACCAGGAACATTTTGTAGAACATATTTTAAAGAAATTCAATATGCTTAATTGTCATAGTTCAAATACTCCAATGGAAGTAAATTTAAAATTAGAAAAAGGTGTAAAAAATAATTGTGATAAAATATATCCCTACCAACAGTTAATAGGTAGTGTAATGTATTTATCTGTACTGACAAGACCTGATATTGCCTATAGTGTAAGCTATCTCAGCCAGTATAACAATTGTTTTAATGAAACTCATTGGAAACATTTAAAAAGGTTGTTAAAGTATTTACAGAAAACTAAAAGCTATGGTCTAGTTTATAAAAAAGATGATTGTTATTTACATGGATTTGTTGATGCTGATTGGGCATCATGTACCTTGGATAGGAGATCATACACTGCATTTTGCTTTATGATGTCAGGATGTGTGATATCCTATGAATCAAGAAAGCAAAGAACAGTGGCCTTATCCAGCACAGAAAGTGAATACATGGCCCTAAGCGAGGCATGTAAAGAGGCAATTTATTTGCAAAATGTATTATGTGATTTGTTGCAATTCAATAATAGTACACCAATATGCTTATATAGTGATAGCCAAAGTTCACTTAAATTAGCTGCTAATCCATTGTTCCACAAGAGAACAAAGCATATTGATGTACGGCATCACTTTGTTAGAGAATGTGTATCAAATAATAAAGTGAAACTAGAATATGTGTCAACTAAAGATATGCCAGCTGATTTACTGACAAAAAGTCTTTGTGTGGATAAACATTACAAATTTTTAAAATCAATGGGCATGTCTGAATTGTAATGAATTTTGTGATGACACAGATCAAGTAAAAAAATTATAATGTTAGATAAATCCCTATTACACCAATGTAGGTGTCATTTTTGCTTGGCCTGTGTGAAAATGGAAGCCTTGTCTGCTTCCCCTCGCAGCATACTGTACATCTGGATTTATCACGAATGTCGTCGACCCAACGAGCCAACGGACGCCCAGGGGCTCTTTCATCCGAAATAAAAACCTTATTTTCTAGTTTTTTTTGTCCCAGTTTGCTGGTACGATTAATATGTATACCTGTACCAAATTGCAGATTTCTAGTATCAACGGCCACTGAGCTATGCTGCTGACAGACGGACAGATGGACAGACGGACAGACGGACGGACGGACATGGCGAAACTATAAGGGTTCCGTTTTGGCTATTTTGGCTACGAAACACTAAAAATGCTTTATAGATACGGACGATAACCTCATGGGTGCATTGTATAAGGGCAGTACTCGTATTAAGTAAAAATAATATTCAAACTTATAAAACACAGTTAAAGTATTAAGCATGAATAATAGTTGTCCGTTTTAAATCTTTTGTACAACATATGTAAAAGGTATCGTTACAAGCAAGTCTACATCTGTGCTTGAAGATAAAAAATGATAGGAGAGAAACTTTGAAACAGTGGATGCGGTATCTGCAGACTAGTTGCAACTTTTTCATGGCTTGAAACCGGTTCAAAATAAATAATGTAGCGTAGGGGAGTTATGACGTACTATTTGAAACGAAGACGTGATCGGAAACTTTTATTGTTTAATTTGGCAGAGTTACAATTTTCTCGACCACTACAGGTTCCTAATAATCTATCAAAATAAGCTCGGGAATCCGATAACTTAGTTCGTACACTAAGGTGAGGGAAGATACATATCGAAAATCATGAAGCCTACTTATAGGTTCTCAGGCGGACTATCGTTGGCGCGATCTATTTCGACGCCAGCGCCATCTAGTGGGATACTGGGGTTTTAGTGCTGCTACTCGTCGGGTGGCGTTAGCAGTAGCCGTTATGCCGACTCCGTGGTATCTTGTTTACAATAATAAATTTATATCTTGTGACATCTTACACAAATCGACCTAGTCCCACGGTAAGCTTAATTAAAGCTTGTGATGTGGGTACCAGGCGACCATAATTATATACAAAAAATAACATAATTACTAACCTCATTAACAGGATTTGTTAATTTATCCTACTTAGTAAATAATGTTATTATTCTTTCAAATCTAATCGGATAATACCTTATAGTATAATTTATTTATTTCATAATAGTACATTCAATGACACAATTAATTTAACACTACTTATATAAAATAATCAATAATATAAAAAAAATACATATAAATTAAAAGAACCTACAAATAAAAAATCTCGCCCAAATCGCTGCCAATGGGCAGTGTGCCCAGAAGGCTGGCCGCATTGCCACGTTGTACGGCAATGCTTATTGAATATGTCACTATAAATACCGACCGGTTTTAAAATAATACTTTCAAGAACAAACCGAAATTTATATTTGTCAGTTAGATGATAACGGTTTGGAATTATTAAAGTCCATTTCAAATACGAAGGCCCGATTCCACTTAACAAAGTCATTAGGCGTCAGCAATAGGATTAGTGATAACAAAAGAAACCTGGCCAGGCCCTTTTGTGGCGTGATATTTTATGCATACATCGGTGTACCACACGTGCCAATTTGTAGTGGACCAAATAAATGACAAAAGTTTCGAGTGGTATCGGGCCTTCGTATTTGAAATGGACTATACCTCTTTAGTTGATACGAACCAGCAGGCATAGCCAAAATGCCATTTTGCAATCGCATACGATGAGTTATAAGTAATAAATGTATGAGAATGACAGATGCGAATGGGAGAGCAAAGCTATCTAGTAATGTACTAAACACCTATACCTATACCAAAATACCTATTATATTATGATGACTTCAAGCGGTGTGCTATATTCTATGGTAATCCCATTTGCTACAACGCGTTCGCCACGCACACGCACACGTGCAATTACTGCTCAAACATCCGGTGTGACATGGTTTTTAAAGCGAATATATATAAACATATGAAGGGTCCACGGAAAAAACATGTCCAGTGCTTAAAAAATCAGGACAAATTCACACCTTTTTCTGTTAAAAGTAAGGTGGTTTTTCCTTCTGTAATTTGAATTGACTAGACAATGTTCTTTCCGTGGACCCTTCATATTTATTAACTTCTCCTGGTAGATAGTCAAGATAGTGCCTTATGATATTAAGTCCGCCTTTTTACCGTCAAGTTTTTCTTTTGTGCAATGAAGGTTAAATAAATTAATTGATTTTAGATAAGGTTGCGCATCCAAGCTATCTTCGTGGCTCGGCGTGTGAGTGACCGCTCGCAAATGCTGGGCAAACGCTGCGTCATCATTATTATAACAGACTGACTAATCTCGTAGATATACAATAAATTAAACTTTTCTATATTTGAAATAAAACTATGAACACGGATAAACTCGCGTATATTAATTAACTTTAACTTCATCCCGACGTTTCGAACATTTTACAGGGTTCGTGGTCTACGGGCAACTGACATTGGAGGAAATTTGTTAGATCTACCTCCATCAAAATAAGAAAGACAATTAAAAAACAAATTTTGCAAATTAAGCTAGTTTCATTACAAGTATTTTCAGAATGAAGACAGTCTGAGACAAAATATATAATCTACGCCGGTTCTATCCCTACGCCTCTGCCTGAGAAGTATTTCCTTCCTTCGTATGATTGTATTGTTAGGAAGGTTTAGGAAGGAGAAGGTGTATTGTTAGGTCAACTAGCCAGAGGAAGCACAAAATTTGGAAGTCATGGAGATCCCTGACAGTGTGCACAAACGGATGTACCTACAGTCAAGGGTAAAAATATCTATACACTTTTTTACTTAAGTCCGGTGTAAAAGGTTTAAAATTGTATATATATTTTTGCCCCTGACTGTACTTCCAGGTCTTAATGAAAAGTCGACGTAATTTTGTAACCGCTATATTTAAGTACAAATACACTTGAAATTCCAAAACAATCTCATAGATTAATTAATTGATTCATTATACATATTATTATTAGTTTATTAAGGGTCGCCGTCATCGAAAACGATGAGGACTATATTTAGATTGTACTGGTGACTCACAGAAATCGAAATCAATAATTTTATGGTCAGTTCTAGAAGTTTTATATTACGGCCATAATTTCATGTTGAGAGCAGGCCAAGCGAACAATAGCAATCATTGTCGACACCGATCCGATATCCGATCAGATCCGATCGGGTCGTTGTTCTGATCGAACATGTAGGTAAAACCAGCAAACCAAGTTTTTACTAAAAATTGGGGAAGATGATCATACAGGATGTAACTCAAATAAAATAATGGTGTTCCAGTTACGAGCCCATTTCGTAAAGTATCATTATGAAAAATATCTGGATTAGACGATGTCGGGCCATGCTCAGTAGGGTTCCGTTGTTAGTCGATTATGTTCGAAATTTTTTCAAAATATTTCTTTTAAAGCTACAATTATTTATGTATATGTAGGTACATAGATTAAATCTAACTAATCTAGTTACTTAACCTAATCTAACCTAACCATATCTAAGATTGGCCCTTGTGGCATTGTACCGAGGATGCTAGCGGCATTTCCTCGCTGTATCGCAATACTAATGCGTTGTGCGAAGAAGTCGCCAGCTCTTTGGTCTTTAGTTACTTCAACCAGACGTTTCGCGATCTCAGCAAACAATTTGCGTGCGCTGGGGCCCCATGAAGTTTCTACGCCAAACGGTACAAAATCGTACTCGTTTGATCGAAATAGTTTCATTTTAAAGTATTGTAAAAGCTCAATATTTTCGGAGTGAACCGCACCAGAATAAAAAAAACGTTTTCCCTCCTTACATTTTTGTTTTATGGGTTAAAAAACATTTAAAAAATCATGGTTTAGAAAAATCATAAATACTAATAAAACGGTAATCTTTTTATTTTTATTTTGAAAACTATAAACAATATTACCTATACAGAAACAATAACTAGATCTTAAAATATAAATTTACGAAAATAAAACTATTTTGAAAATAATTGGCCCAAAGCCGTTTTTGAATAACTACGGGGCCCTACACTGAGCATGGCCCGACATGCTCTTGGCCGTTTTTTTTTTAATTTTTCGTTTTTGTTATATTTATTTCTATCTATTTATTATCATACTATATGTTACACTTTTCAAGGGCTGATATTGATGGCAAAATTTGATCTGTACTAAGAGTAAATATTGTCCCAATTTCTTAAGCACATTCTAAACAATAAAGTTTGATTACTTTAAAGGCTAGGCATAATTAGAATAACTTGAGACGTATTTTAAACTTAGAGTAACAGCAGCCATTCATAAAACGACTTAAAACCGAAAATAAACCTCAAACGGTGCCACCGGGGCGGGGATCCCACTGGCTGCCATGTTGGTGCCACCCGGCCTGACGTCGCTGGCTGTCACGGGGACACCATCGGTCCCGACGCTGGCCGCCACCGGTCCCGACGCTACTGAACGCCACGTGAACACCACCGGCCCTGACCCCACTGACGCCATGTCGGTGCCGCCGGCCCCGACGTCACTAGCTGCCACGTGGGCACTACCCGTCCTGAGCGTAACGTCATTGAGCCCGTTTTTGACGGGGTGCCACTACGGCGCTACCGATCCCGACCTCACTGGGCGCTACAACGGTGCCACCGGGGTCCTCGCCTCATTGGCTGCCGCAACCACGCCACCGGTCCCGACTTCACTAATATTTCTTACAAACTGACCTTGATTAATAAATTTAAAATAATAAATATAAATTAAAACCATTGCAGATCATACTCTACTCATTACACATAATTTTGACGTTAAAATTTGTTCTCATATCTTTTTTTTGCAATCAATCCTATAAATGCACAATAGTACATTTCCTAACTAGTGCGCGAAAACTTTTTTTCGGCGAGGGTGAAAGTTGGAGCCCGAGTGAAACGAGGACGACAATCACCAGAGTTAAGAAAAGTTTTTACACGTGTAAGGGAAGATTTTTTCATAACAAGTGCCTCAAAAAAAAAAATTACCACGCGCGAAGCGTGCGGAAAGTTCGTTTTTTCGCACTAGTTAGGAAATAGTACATTACGACACAAGTGCCAAAAAGATGTAAGCCGAAACGTGTGGCGATGTTTTTGACACGAGTTACGAATTTCCTTTTTGCACATGTCTCGTACGACGCTTTTTAGTACAGATGGCCCTCCGAAGTTTTGTACCTGACGTAAAATGAGCCACTTCTCACACTAGCGCGTAAAAAGGCACAATCTGTTCTAAAATAGTACATTACGACACAAGTGCTAAAAACAAGAAGTCCGAATTTCCTTTTTGCACGTGTCTCGTACGACTTTCTTTAGTACAGATGGCCCTCCGAAGTTTTGGACCTGACCTAAAATGAGTCACTTCTCGCACTAGCGCGTAAAAAAGGCACCATCTGTTCTAAAAAACTTATTTCACTATTCCATTAAACACAAGTCACCAAGATTGTTAAAACCCAATCTAGAGCAAGCTTTTTGCTCACCTAACTTCCCAGACGTCTAGGTCCTCAGGTACTATTTAAAACCTAACTTGCAATCTAACTCCGATAGCTGTGTTAACAGAACCCTCGTGTGCTATTTCTTTATAGACTATACGGGGTGAAAAAAAGTTGTTATTCACAAAATTAGCCTCCGTAGCCTAGTTGGTACTGGTAGGTTCTGGGTTCGAATCCCGGTGAGGGCATTATTTGTGTATTTATTTATCACAAATATTTGTTCCTTGGTCATGGATGTCTACGTATTTAAGTATCTATATGTATCTATCTATTATATATATCGTCACCTAGTCCTAGTACCCACAACACAAGCCTTAATTGAGCTTACCGTGGGACTAGGTCGATTTGTGTAAGATGTCCCAAGATATTTATTTATTTAAAATTTAACTTCGTTTCACAAATATTATGACATTAAATTTTATATTCATTTACAGACCTTTAATTTTATTTAGGCTTTATCTGTTGGTGGTATGACCTCGTGCAGGGTCCGCCCGGATAGCTACCACCGTCTTACCCGTTAACCTGCCGCTAAATAGTTAGTGCTGTGTTCCGCGGTTTGGGGGTAAGATAGCCGGTGTAATTACTGTCAAAGAGGTAATCCATATAAGTCCTCAGGGTAGGCAGTGCATACTTTTTGGTCACCTTGTCATGGGCCTCAGTTCCCGCTTTCCATCAGGTGGGCTCTCAGGTTTCCATTATGTACATTTTTTGTAATTGACCCGTACTGAGTGAGTATGTACTCGTTTCAAATATCCTAACTGATATTATTGTCAGCCTCTGTAGCCTAGTTGGTAGTGACCCTGCCTACGAAACTGGAGGTTCTGGGTTCGGATCCCGGTGAGGGCATTATTTGTGTATTTATTTATCACAAATATTTGTTCCTTGGTCATGGATGTCTATGTACTTAAGTATCTATATGTATCTATCTATTATATAAATATATACCTATCGTCGCCTGGTACCCACATCACAAGCCTTAATTGAGCTTACCGTGGGACTAGGTCGATTTGTGGAAGATGTCCCAAGCTATTTAATATTTATTTATTTATTTAAAATTTAACTTCGTTTCACAAACATTATGACATTAAATTTTATTTTAATTACAGGTCTTTAATTTTATTTAGGCCTTATCTCCTGGTGATAGGACCTCGTGCAGGGTCCGCCCGGATAGCTACCACCGTCTTACCCGTTAACCTGCCGCTAAATAGTTAGTACTGTGTTCCGGTTTGGGGGTAAGATAGCCGGTGTAATTACTGGCAAAGAGGCAATCCATCTAAGTCCTCAGGGTAGGCAATGCATACTTTTTGGTCACTTTGTCCATGGGCCTCAGTTCCCGCTTTCCATCAGGTGGGCTCTCGGGTTTCCATTATGTACATTTTTTTTGTAATTGACCCGTACTGAGTGAGTATGTACTCGTTTCAAATATCCTAAATAATATTCATTCTGGTTTTATGGAATAGCTAACGGCCTAGCCACGACATTGGTCTAAGGCGACCAGCGGCGAGCGAATCCATGAGTTGGAGCGGGATGCCGATATGGGTGTACGAGAGGGAGCACCATACGTTTTCCGCTAAGCCGGTCGCCTTAGACCGATATCGTGGCCGCGGCGTAAGGACACCCTGTATATTTTATTTCATTAATTAACCTACCGTGGTAGGTCGTTATGAGTAAAAATGTTTCGTGAAAATATTGAATCCATATTATGTTAACCTTATTCATTACCTTCTCTTAACATAGCAAGCCGTTAAGTATTATTCGTCACTTTCAGTCTTATCAATGTCTATAAGAGCGAAAGGGACAAACAATGCTTAGCGGTTTGTTGGGAGTTACTTTTTAATATTATTTTTAGTACAGATGGTGCCCTTTTAGGCTCTAGTGCGAGAAGTGTCTCATTTTACGTCAGGTCCAAAACTTCGGAGGGCCATCTGTACTAAAACACGTCGTAAGAGACACGTGCAAAAACGAAATTCGTAACTCGTGTCGATTTAAAACACTCCCTATCGGTCGTGTTTTAAAACATCGCCACTTGTTTCGAATTTCATACTATTTTAACAATGCAAGCTAAATATAACTCTTCATTCCTATAGAAAACTTCACTACTTTTACGTTTTCAGACATTTTTACACACATAACGTGCGAAATTACTTAAAACCTGAAAAGCAATTATTTTAACAGCTAACTTGGATTGCATGAGCCCCGCATTAAGGGTAAGTAATTAAAAGGGGTGGTCAGTGAGATTAATAGAATCGCTAGATGTGATTAATGACTTGATACTGACATTTTAGGTCCAATATTCTACAGCTCCTCTGAATGAGTCGGCCAGGAAACTTTATGAGAATCTCGGCATATAGGCATGATAACTGGCAAGTCAAATCAGCATCTTTTTTCGAACTGTCAAAACGATCACCACTATGGAATTTTATATGAAACACTCAAAAGTGACGTCACGTTTGAGTACTGCCAAATGACCTACTCTTTTAAGTTCTTTTCAATTTATAAAATATAAGTTCTGTACAAAAATTACTGCAATCTACATCTTAGTAATAATTTCTTCGTGTATTATGGCGTGCATAATGTTAAATAATTTATTTTAACTACAGTCATCATCCCTATTGACAGTAGTTGGTGAGAAGAAATCCAAACGAGTTTCCCACATTGAGGAGTAATTTTCCTAGAAAGAAACCAGCACTGGCAGTTCCGGTGCATAGGCTACAGAAAACTGGCAAGTATCTCGGTGTCATGTGTACTAAGTAGAATTGTATCGAGAAGAAGTTTCATAAGTTGCTAAACTTCCATAGAGAATGTTCTCGGGAATCTAAATTTAATAAATAATCTAATCAAGCCAAGACTGTACTAGATACATGCCTTATGAGCTATATTTTACTGCCTTGTTTACTTATTGGGATATAAATTATTTATTTAAAACATTTTTTTATAAGTTCTCGTGGAAACATTCTCTTTGAGAACTTAATACCTCATGAAATTACTCGGAAACTTTCGAGTATGCTGCAATAAAAAGAATTTTGCAACTTGTACATTGCTAGTACTAAGATATATTATGTAATAAAATACCTGAGCCAGTCAGAACTCAGAACCAATGAAATAGAGCGACGTTTTCTGAAATGCCTCAAAATGTTTTGTGTCGCAAAGGCCTATTACACGATTAACGAGTTATCTTAATGAAAAATAATAATTATTTATAAATAATGAATATTTAATTTTTCAATTATTTATTTATTGTATTGTAGATTATTGTAATCAAATGATTTGATGTACTTTCACTATGTTATTGACGGTGTATTAATACCAATAAATGTCCTATCTTGTCAGTGCTGAAGACGAAAGTCTTTGATCAGTATGTGATGCAAGTGATGACATTTATGGTATTGAAACGTGATCGCTTACAATGGGCCTCATAAGAAGGCTCAAAGTCACCCAAAGGGCAATGGAGAGGGCTGGCAGTTTCTCTGCGAGATCGTAATAGAATTTAGACCATTCGCAGTTCGCAGCAGAACCAAAGTAACCGATATGGCTCTCCAAATCGCTAAACTATAGTGGCAGTGGGGCGGGGCACATTGCACGTAGAACCGATGGCCATTGGGGCGGAAAGGTTCTCAAGTGGCGGCCAGGGCAGGCTCCCGTGGCAGTGGGCGGGGCACATGGCACGTAGAACCGATGACCGTAGGGGCGCCAGGGGCGGCCACGTCCGGAAGGCACAGCGTGAGTAGGCCCACCAAAAGGTGGACTGATGACCTAATGAAGGTCGCAAGTGTCCGCTGGATTCAGGTGGGGCAGGCCCGGTCACTGTGGCAAGCTTTGAGGGAGGCTTTTGAACGGCAGTGGACGTCTTTCGGCTGATATAATGATGATGATGATGATGACTGACAGTTCTGGTTTGGCTGTTTATCGTAGCAGCTTAAAGCCAAAACTTAGAATCGATTATCATATGCGAAAAATTGCGTTTTGACAATTCCTCAAAAAAAATTACATTTTGATAACGTATTCAATATTGACGTTGATGAAAAATGGTGGCTGGTAGGGTCAATAATGCATACCACATTTCACAAAATGTTCCAAAAGGTTTGTACGAAACGTTCCGTTTTTGTTTCCAAAACTGTATAAGAATCTGTTAACTGAAAAGGAAATGTCCATACCGAAAATCAAAACCGGAATTCGAACCCGAAGCCTCCAGCTTCGCAGATCGGGTAACTGACTACCAACTCAGCTATGGTTAAAACGAGGGTCACTTCCACACATTCGCCGTCCTTGTCAGAAGTTCGCAGACTGGTGGAATGGCAGATGAGTCTGGATTCGGCCGCTGAATTATCGAATAGGGTATTTATAGGTTTGGCCGTTTTGGATTTTATAACTATTGAGTGCTGATTTTATGGCCGTGCCCGTGTGGTGACGGCAGTATGAATACATTTGTCACCACCCCAACTCGTCCTGCGGGTGTCGTAAGAGTCGACTAAGGGATTGAAGTGGCACTGACCATAATTTGATAAAAAATTGATGACGGGCAGCAGCGTCATCATAGTCGACACATTACTGCGATCGCGAGCGTGGCGATTATGGGCATTTACCTCCTAATGCGTCTATACGCATAGTTTAAAGGAGAGGCCTACGTCCAGCGGTGGACTATCATAGGCTGATGATGATGATGATTGATGAACTATTGAGGCTAGGCTAACATCAGCCAATGGTTTTGGATATTTTTTCCGCCACTAGGTGGCGCTACGTAGGCGTGAGGTCCAAACAGCTGTCAGATTCATAGGTACTGAACAAAAAGTATCGAAATTCTATTGAATTTGGAAGTTTATTGATTTTGTAATGGATTCATCATCATCATCATCATCAGCCTATGAATAGTCCACTGCTGGACGTAGGCCTCTCCTATTACTTAACTATGCGTTAAGACTCATTAGAAGGTACATGCCCCTAATCGCCACGCTGGGCAAGCGGATTGGCGATCGCAGTAATGTGTCCACTATGATGACGCTGCTGCCCATCATCAATCTTGTAGAATGGTCAGTGACACTTCAATCCCTTAGTCGACTCTTACGACACCCGCAGGAGGAGTTGGGGTGGTGACATATGTATGTATTCTGTAATGGATTACGACTAGAAAACGGTCTCCGAACTGAAGATTGAGCTCTAAAACAGGGGTTCTTATTTTATGGGAATATATTTTAAACAAATTTTATTATTTATTTTAGAAAACAATATTTTTAAAGTAATGGTTTTGATAATAAACCAACATATGGAGATTTGAATTAGCATATTTATTTGGACAATTCATTGGACCTTACGCCACAGTGCTGCTATCTCATATTCTCAAAGGATTAGACTAGTTCAGATGGTTAAAAAGCTGTATTTGTCGAAACGAATCTCTTCCGTGATTGCAAAAAATCTGCCTGGTTAGATTGGACTTATCCTGAGTTTGAAGTTAACCGACACAATATGGTTGTGGTTTCCATCAAAAAACTTTTTGATATCAAATAGTTTTATTTTATGTGACAAAGGTAGACAACTGAGCTCTCTGCCCACCTGATGGAAAGCAGGAACTGAGGCCCATGGACATAGTGACCAAAAAATCGCCTATGCGCTGCCTACCCTAAGGACTTAGATGGATTGCCTCTATGCCAGTAATTACACCGGCTAAGTAAGCGGGGTAAGAACCCCCAAACCGGATCCCCCCCTTATTATTAACAGCAAGTTAACGGGTAAGACGGTGGTAGCTATCCGGGTGGACCCTGCACGAGGTCCTATCACCAGCATCAAACTAGTCAAACTGTTCTTTATTCAAGTAAGCTTATTAGTTAATAAGCATTTTCGAATCATCTGACATTATCAAGAGAGAAAAAAAAATCTACTACTGGTTCTAACCCTACACCGTTCCTGAGAAGAACCAGTAAGAACCTCAGGTGGACTTATTTTTCAAAACAGTATAATAATACATCTTATTAAAATAACATGCATTAAAGAATTTATCACATTAAAAAAAAAAAAGATTTTTATAGACATTTTTATAAAAGTTTTCATCGGTTCATGGATTAAGCATGCGGTTTGAAGTTATACTAAAATTAAACTCAGTGTAGATATGCTGGTGTTTTTTCTAGTTTTATAAATATATTTTTATACAATAATTTCGTGTATGAATGTAATTCCATCTTGCATGTCTGTGCTCCATCGGCGGTGAGGTAAACTGTTAATTTCTCTTTGTGTCTGAACTGATTTCGCGACGCTGTCTGTTGTGCTGACATTAAACCGGGTATACATTAGGAGCATTTCCCTGTCGGTATGAATTTCATATTTTCAGTCAATTCAAAATTTTGATGTAATATGGAAGAAAAATACTAAGTTGAAGTCAAGTGGGACTGAAACCCATTTCCTCCGCTTTTGGTTGGAATTATCACAGAACACAGATTCAGCACATGACATCTAATATTTAATTAATAGTTTGTTAGAAATCAGAATCCTTACAATTAGGGCGCCACAGGCCGGTAGGGCACACTCTTAATAAATTAACAATAAAATAAATATTAGATGTAAGTTTAAAAAAGGGTGTCTTTTTCTTTCGCCAACAAACTGTTTTGCAGTTTGGCGAAGTTTTTGTAGTAGTTTTAAGTATTGTATCAATCTTAGAAATAAATGACATTAAACAAAAAAAAATAACTTGTCTTATTTTATTGTAAATGTTATATTTTATAAGAAATGCTCGTTATCAACGTGCGGCATTGGTGGCAAAGTGCCTATGGTTGATGGAAAAATCAAATACACAGGTTTTTTATCCAACATCATCATCATCATATCAGCTGAAAGAGACGTCCACTGCTGAACATATGCCTCTCCCAAAGATTGCCACAATGACCGGTCCTGCGCCACCCGCATCCAGCGGACTCCTGCGACCTTCACCAGGTCATCAGTCCACCTACCCACGCTATGCCTTCCGGTAAGTGGCCGCCACTCAAGAACCTTCCCGCCCCAACGGCCATCGGTTCTACGTGCAATGTGCCCCGCCCACTGCCACTTCAGTTTAGCGATTCGGAGAGCTATTTCGGTTACTTTGGTTCTGCTGCGGATGATCTCATTTTTAATCCGATCACGCAGAGAGACTCCTAGCATAGCCCCCTCCATTGCCCTTTGGGTGACTTTGAGCCTTCTTATGAGGCCCATTGTAAGCGGTTTTTTATTACTTCATTTTAATTATAATAATTAATTACCTACACATATTTTAATCACTTATTCAAAATACACTGATTAAACGAGTAAACGACAAAAATTTTAGTACAGTCAAACATTCACGTCAAATTGAAAAATCCATTAACTATATAACACTGATCTTAGTGATCATACTCTACTTGAAAAGTTACTTGAATATTCATTTTGATTAAAATAAAGACTTATAAAAATGTCATATAAAGTACCATTATGTGTGTTTTTCTTTTTTTAAATAGGATATAGTTTGTATGTACCCTAAGGAAAGTATTATTTTTTTGAGATTGCTAGTAATATAACAAAATAGCTTTGACACATTTGTTACTTTTTCTGTCAACCATAGCCATTGCCACCGAATGTGCACGTTGATAACGATCACAATTTATGAGTTAGGAATAGTAAATTGTGTCACAAGGGATCAAAATGGTATATTTCCGGCGTAGGCGTATATTGCGTATAATCCCAACCGTAGGAAGGGATTCTAAAGTGGAATCCTGAGCGTAATGAAGGATTCAAGCGATAACGCCCAAGACGAAACTATTTTGATACCGTGTGACACATACTGCTTTTCACACCACCTATGAGAAAAGTAAAAGATATATCACATAGTTACTACTTATGCAAATAATCGATTCAGAAGAAATTTTTATCAATTATGAACGTACTGTTTATTTTCATATTTCATTGTAATTTTTTAGATAGAAAATCCTTGAACAGAAAAGTGCCACTTTGATCCCAGCTAGCAGGGAAGAAAAGACCCGTATTCGAATAGGTGGTGTGAAAAATAAGTTTTCCAGACTGTACTGAGCTCGGTGTACCACCACCCGTGGCATAGGTGCAGTCCGTAGCCGTAGTAACAGACGGACGGCTTTGGTTATCGATCCCGACACTAGTGCTGTACAAATGTATCGATACTTTACATTTATAATTGAATTTTAAATGTGACAGAACTTTTCCACATTTTCAGTGCATTTTTACTTTTATGGACACCCAAGTACCGTGAGATTGAAAAACTTTAATTGCAGTCAGGTTCTTAACGACAATTAAGTACAATGTCTTTAAATAATAATATGCTATATTATGTTAAATTCACTTATACAGGTGGTTTATAAAATTTACACCTAAACCCTGTTCTTATTAAAATTTAGTACTTAATCGTCGTTACAAACCTTGCCAAATGACGATTTTTAATCCGATGCTGATAGATGATTTTCTCTAAAAGTCCAAAGGCTCTTAGATTCCACGTTTCGATTTAAAAGATTTTAAGTTAACGGGCAGGGCAAATCCTGGTGTCAAGCCTCAACGCCATCTCTTAGTACAAAATAATATGTAGGTATAAGAAAAAAATACAATAAGACAATGCCCTATAAGGGGTTAATATGGTCATTTACCTACATTATGGCATTTGCAACAGGAGCATTCCACGAGAATGTCGCTTACGCAACGCGATTCTTTTAGTACTGCTAAAAATGATACGAGTTCTAGTGTGGTAATATTTCGGGACTTAACTTACATGTTCACACAGTTTTTTCTAACTTTGAGCATTTATTTTCTGCCATAGATAAGCGTCACGTAAGCGACATTCTTGTGGAATGCCCCAACAGTGCCAAAATGTCGAGTGTACGTTGACTCTAACCGATCGAAGTATTTCGTAAGTATTTTTCGACTGAAACACGTGAATCACTCGCGTGAAATAAGTACCATTTCAATATAAACAAGACCAAGGCTTAAGGGGAAGTACTAGTGCGCAACATGTCAATAGATAATATTTATTTGAATCACGATATTTTGCTCATAATAAATCTACATAAAGTATTGTCATGTGTTTTGGGAGAGAATTTGTTAGTTTTATTAAATAGTATTTATTTTATAGGATGATGATCAAAATTTCTCAAAATTGCAAATTTTCTTAGTCAACTCCATTGTATGAGTAAGCGTCAGATGCTTTTGCCGGCAGTCTCAATAGCCGGCACTTCAGTACAAGTTTCAATGTCGCATATTAGGACATTGGAAGTATTAACACTCAGTCCTAATAACCTGTCAGCCTGTCTTAAAATTATGCAAATAATTTAGATATAAGCTAATTATTTCAAATTTGGGATATGAAGCATGAAAGGTATATACATTAATCATCGTTTAAATGCCCTAATAGTTGATTTTATCTTATCGATGGCAAAAACAAAATCAATCACTTTAAGTAAGTTTTATTATAGTTACAACCGGAAAAATGGTTATAAGATCTCATAGTAATTAACAAAACCGGCCAAGAGCATGTCGGGCCATGCTCAGTGTAGGGTTCCGTAGTTATTCAAAAATGTATCGGACGGTTATGTTCGAAATAGTCAACTGTTCATGATTTTATTGATATTTTAGGACCCACGTATTAAAAGATAGAGGGAGGACACATTTTTTTTATTCGGGAACGGTTGTAATCGAAAATAATGACTTTAGAAAAACTTTGTTTCAGGATCTTTATTTTTTAAATACCTATTCAACAATACCCCACACTACACGATACCATACTATACGATTATAGAAATATAAACAAACATACCCATTTTACGAGTAGAAAAAAACTTATACCAAAATTGCAAATTTCTAGTACTAACGGCCACTGAGATATGCTGCAGACAGAGGGACAGACGGACATGGCGAAACTACGGAACCCAAAAACTAGTTTTAATAATTTTAGCGACAAGACAGACATATCGGAACATATACGTTTCTTTTTACCTTATTTCTGTCGTATAAGTCTGTAGCCGTAGTAACAGACGGTCGGCTTTGGGTATCGATCCCGACACTAGTGCTGTGCGCAAATATATCGATAATTACATTTTGACAAATGATAGGACAATGGTTAAAACAAAATAATTAATATCTTGGGACATTTCACGCAAATCGGCCTAGCGACGTAGGTATCAGGCAATGATATATTAAAAAAAAATAGATAGGTACTAGTTTTGATAATTAAATACATAAACAGCCATGACCAAGGCCAAATATTTGTGATAAACAAACACAAAAACTGCCCTCGCAGGGATTCGAACCCGGAACCTCCAGTTTCGTAGATAGGGTATACCAACTAGGCTATGGAGGCTGACAAATATTGACTTTACACACAATAAAAAAATATTTAATCATTCCTAATATTAACCTCACACACATATTTACTTCACACACAATTAATCAATGTAATCACGTTAAACATCTACTTATCTCACTCTGTTCGAATAACATGGATAAAGCGTTTTACTTTTACAACAAAAATTTAGCCAATTTAAGCCCACAATAAAATTACCTTCGACAAACCCAATTACTACAGGCTGCAGCGCGATTTTCACAGATTTAACTCGATTATCGACATGAATGAGCACAACCCTAGCTCGCGTTATTTTTATAATTAAACAGACGGCGGACAGAGCTTTATTCAACGTCGATATTATGAGTTAATAGTGTTGTGAAATTAATTTTGGCAAACGACTTATTGATTGAGTACCAACCTAACTTACCTAAAGTGTTAAGTTAATTGCTTATTATCTTAACAAAATTATATATTTATACTCGTATACGTACTGTTTTGCAAAAGAGTGAATCAACTTTTTTGTCTGAATTTGCCATGGTTAGGGTCACCTGAGTCTTGCTAGTTTAATGCAAAATTATGCTATACTTCAATTATGCAAACATGCATGTAGTCAATGTTTGTAGATGGCCCATTAAGGAAAAGGGCTTATTACCACGAGAAAAATGCATGTTTGCATAGTTTGAGTCGCGTAATTTTGCCTAAAACCAGCGTGACTCAGGCGACCGTAACCATGGCAATATCAGACAAAAAAAGTTGATTCACCCAAAAGCACTCGAGAATAAACTGTCGCAGGAACCTAAATATGTATTACCGTTCTCAACTTGTCACTATGTATGAATCCTTGTTTCCAAAGTATCGGCAACACGCTTGTAATACCTTTGAAATTGCAAGCATCCTTAATCTATAGCTGCCACTTACTTTACCAAGCGCGGCTCGAGAAAATCAATACACGTAAGAAACTTAGCTATTTTTTGACAATGTTATTTATAAAAGACACCCCCCGTCTTTACAATCCTTCCTTTCTATAAATCCCGTCTTTATATTTATGAGCAATGCCTCTGGCCCCCGTTTCACCATAGTGATAGGCGCGACAATTGTAATAATAGTATTTTATGCAACCCTTGTTTAAGAGAGGTCAATAAAGGTGAGTGGAGTGGGTAATAATTTGAGGCGAAGCTGAAAATTGTTATTAAAGACGCCACGAGCATTTCTTGACTCAGTTAAACATTGTTGCATACAATACTTTTTCTACGACCACACACTTATTTCCAAATACAATTGTAAATTTGAGAAATATTCTTAGTCAAACACAATTTTATTAATCATCAAGGTCGGGCGGGAGGCGTTAAAATTAAAAAGAAAGCGCCTCTATGGCTTACTGTTCATCAGAAATGACATTTAAAATTAGGTTGGCAGCCATGTATTTCATTAAGTCTTGTATACACGAGGTGTCTTAAAATGCAAAATTCGCACTGCGTGTAAACCCTAATGCGTTTAGAGGGAATAGACAATATAAACTTATCTTGACATCTGTGAGGTAGGGGCTGAAAGTTGTGTTCACGACCATGTATATGACAAATAAAAGTACGGAGTAGAAAAAAATAATATAATTTTTAGTATGACTTAAAACGGGGTATTCACTAGATATGTAAAGTGTTATTATTGAGCACTGTTATAATACAATTAAATGGTACGTAACTAATAATCCGATAATTACAATTTCATCATCATAAACCTAAGAGCACTTGTCAGTGGAGCAATTTCTATATGGTCTTAAAGTTTTTCCAATACCTACATTTTATGTTGGTGGCAAACAAACCGTTCAATGGTAAGCGGTAACCGTAGCCTATAGACGCCGGCAGCAGGAGAAACAGTATTTTTAAAATACAACATGCATCAACACACTCATATACACACATTCATACACAAGTTTATACTTCTACACTATCGTTTTAACGGTCTTCTGCGATACCGGCTGCGCCGAGTGCAGAGACCGACAACATTTTTGTGCAAATAATATACATGTCTTATGTCTTAAAATTGTCACTATGTCACCTATCCCCATAGTGAAATAGGGGCCTGCAAACAGCCTCTCCACCAGTTAATTGTAGTGCCTACTAAGTTACACCATCTTTTACGTAACAGATTTTTACTTCGCTAACATCTTTGGCCGCAGTAAAGTCTTTAGGGTTCCGTAGTTAACAAGGAACCCTTATAGTTTCGCTATGTCCATCTGTCCGTCTGTCAGCAGCATAGCTCAGTGGCCGTTGATACTAGAAATCTGCAATTTGGTACAGGTATACACATATTAATCGTGTCAGCAAAGTGGTACAATAAAAACTGGAACAAAAAAGTTTTGAGACTATGAAACGTTTTCTCCAATTTTAAGTAGGTATTATCAGACAAAGCCTTTCTTAAGTGCTTTCTCTGTCTGTCCGAGTGTCCGCAGCATAGCTCTTTGGCTGTTTGTACTAGAAACTCGCAATTTGGTATACCTACATTAATTATTAAAATTATATTATGTACATATTAATGACGCTGACGAAAAGGTAGAAAAAAAATTTTTTTTTGGGGTACCTAACCGGTAAAGTGGGGATGATTTTTTATTTTTCTATAATCCTATATTGTAATATCCTATGTTGTAATTAAAAAATCGTTGAACAGGTTGTTGAAAGAGAATAAGAGTCTCAAAAGAAAGCTTTTTCTAAAGCCAATATTAGCATGTCCAGCTATGCTATTCTCTTATTGACACATTCGACGCTGCGTTCGTCAACGAGCTCGATGTCGAGGATAATACTTATGAAGGGTCCACGGAAAGAACACTAGACAGTCAATTCAAATTACAGAAGGAAAAACCACCTCACTTTAAACAGAATTTGGTGTGTTTTTGCCCTGATTTTTTAAGCACTGGACATGTTTTTTCCGTGGACTCTTCATATGTTGCAGATTTCTAATAATGTACTTTTGACAGTCATAAATTGATCCTTATTAATATGGGTAAGACCAACCATTTTTCCGATAGTCTTAACGTCACATATTTATACAGGGCGTCCCAAAGTTATGGGACATGCAGGGAAAGTACCTTAAATATCGTAGATAGTGCATTTTTTTGAAAGGAGACTTAATGTTATTTTTAAAATT
>JALPQI010014749.1:0-31280 GCA_025490895.1 Thaumatotibia leucotreta
ATACGAGATTACGAGAGCGAGGGATCGATAAGCCGGCACGCGAGCCGTGGCCGGCGAGACAGCGAGAGCTCATGCTCATGACCACTTTACTAATTAAACCGGCTACATTCAGCTGGAACGTTATTAGAAATTAGGTTCGCGCCGCCTCAGAGCTACTGCATAAATAAAACGTCATACACATACGGAAGCGCTCGGGATGATATCTTCACAACTGAATAATTATTCCTTTTTATTTTCCACATTAAACTGCGGTTATCTTTATCAACAATGCGCGCCTCTTTGATATCTTTGGATGATAACTTGAATAGATATATTTATTTACGTTTAGATATACAGTCCGGCTTATTGGCTGTTGTTAGCATTTGTAAAAGTAAATAAAGTCACAAACTCGGTATCTTATTGACAGTTTAATTATATTATGAAATGCTGATTTTAATTAACAAGATACTAAAGGTTGTCCCAATAAGGTAACACGATATTCTCATCATCAAATGCAACAACTTTTAGAGTGGCCACCTCCCACGCTCTTAGCTGCTTCTACATATAAAGGAAAATAATATTACACGAGGACCTTTGTACACCAATAACCATATTTTATGATTACTACAATCGCATATGGAAAATAATGCGGATATGGAAAGACGTACCTATCTATATATGTATGTGCAGTGTGCACACTTGCACTTGGAGTTTTAATATAATTGGTTTCATATAATGTATTAATGTTTATTTAGGTATTAACAAGATTATATGGTAAACATTAGCCAAAATTGTAGTCTTTATGTAGGTATTAGACAAATTATGAATAGTCATACGACCGGTTGTTTAGTCAAGCAACTTAGACAATGCAATTAGGTTAATACTTTGCAAATAGTCCCTGAGGCAATTTACTTGCCCACGTTTTAGGTTAACTGAAACATTAATTTTGAAGAGCAGAGCAAGCTGAAGAGTGTTGTATTATTAAGTTGTATGAAATGTTAGACGGCATAGAGGCTAAGAAGCAGTTCAGAAGGACTAACCGAGGCAGCAACCGCATAGGCGCATATTGAGGCGCATGCGGCGTGCGCGCGCGCCGCCCGCAACATCCCTGCGCCATGTCTTGCGGTCTCTAGCCAAGCCGTGCACACTCACGCGCACTTTCAACTCTATACGCCGTATTTTGGCTAAGGTGCCGCACTCGTATACAAAAAAATCATCCACAAACGGAATATTCGTGTCCTTCAGGCGTTATAAAACCCATCGTGAAGTAGGAAATTATAGAAACTCTAGTTTAACTAAACTGCGCATTCCTGTAAACGTGCCAAATATCTGTTTGAAAAGTATTCGTTGGTGAAGATTACGACAAAGCGAACGTTAAAAGACCTTAACGACGAGTAACGTAAAGTTTACGAGCGGTCGTTGTTGAACACAGGGGCCGCCCAGGTTTGTAAACAAACACCGACTTGTCCGACTTGGGATAAGCACAGGCATTGGCAACCTTCTCAGAACAACCGACCAGACGAAAGGACGAATTATTATGAGAAGTTGGCAAAGATACAAGGGTCAAAGAAACGTCAACATTAAAATGACATAATGTGTCCAATGACCAGGCGCGACAGTTTTATATACATACATAATATATTAAATCTGTCTCCAGATTATTTGTTGTGTCTGGTCTCAAATTGGATGACATTTATTTTCAATTAGTTTAGGTTTAGGGCAATAAGTGTCAACATTGAAGTCAAGATAAATATTCTTGGCACGTTCTCTTAAAATAAGTTATTTTTCAGATTGCAGTTCAAATGTAAAGCACTAATTAGATATTTAGTATCAAGGTAGACCGCATGCTCAGTTTTTGCTCGATTCAGAACTACATATAGGTACGTGAGGTATTTAAGTATAAAAAATAAAAATACAATTAGGAATATAGTACTCTAGTGGTAAGTTCATCTCTCCAGCATATTAATCAGTTAATTAATGGCATGTATCTATCAGCCAGTTAGTACTAACAGATCTACTTCAATATTAAGTGAGAAGGCAATCAAACAACAACAATAACTTATCTCGGAGCGCGGTGAGTGAAAAAGGAGAAGTGTAATGTGTGTAGTTAATATTTAGCGCAGCGTCCGAGACGTTGCTCAATGAATGTAATATTTAGATGGGCTCGAGGCGTTTCCTGGCCAGGCGGCGCGAATGAGCCGAGCAAAAACAGAGTCTGTGTTGCGAACTTACGACTACGGAATCAATAAAAACTTTCAAAGCTTCTGCGAAGTCCCTGTGCAACTTTATCGGAAACTGAATATCAAGCTGAGACCGCGTTGACGGCAAATATGCTGTATGTATCCGAGAACAATAAGGTTCCAACGAAATCGCAAGTTTATTTTGATGTTTTTTAACAATCACAAAGTGTTTATATGAAAAAGAACACAGTCAAAGGCAATAAACATTATCACAAAGTCACAATCACAGCAAGTGAAATAGAGTGGTCTAGATAAGACAATGCATTTGGGAAAACGGATGTTCCAGCGTAAGATACGAAATAAGGGAACGATAGAATGGGAGCGCGCAGACCGACGTCGCTCGGGTAACTGCGACGCGTCGCGGCGGAGGCGGCGCCGGCGCATCTAAATCGGGATCGACTCGAACGACTCAAATACCTTGACTTCCTCAAAATTACATAGAACCCACGGAGCACGAGACCTCCAAACGTACATCAATCGCCGCCTACGGAACTATCAGTAACTAATGCTAAAGGATATTTACTTCCCACGACGTTACAAACCTTTAACTTGAACTTCGATCTTCTTCGTATTCAATCGTTCTTAAATATTGTTGAAACCATCTATGATTTTTATCTCATTATAAGACAAAGTCTGAATCTTGAAGTACCGTTTGAGTTAAATTAACGAGGAGAAAATATTTAGATACCTACTACACATGCGAAAACTTTGCGTATTTACAGGTACAGGTAAGGGAGGTAGGAATTTAAATCCTCTGTTGTCCTTACGCTACGGTGCAAAGCATGAATAGCAGACCCAGGGTGGGTTGTCTGGAATATCTATAATTCAGTTGATCCAGGAGCTCCCCATTAACCCTTTCACCACCGGAAAAAATATATTAGTTTAAAGTTGAACTCTAATACGTCACCGACAACGTTTAAGATCATGCAAATGCAACGAATGAAGTTCGTGATCGTTTATCATAGTGTTAATGGTAAAGGGTGGTTAATTTCAGCCAATATGAATTTGCTCTTAGTCTACGATAAACATATTTTTAAATATTATATCACTTACCAGGTACGGGTGAAGAAAGCACGGTAGGCGAGGAGTATTCCCGATGCACCGGTGAGGCGAGTGGTGACGCCAGTGGGGAGCGCGGGGCGTCCGTGGGCGCTGCCGGGCCCACCGGAGACTCAGGCGTCGACGAGCGTCTCTTGTTCTTCTCATCCCACTCGTCACTGTATTCTATGTGCTCGTAACCATCCTCATCCGAGCTTTTATTAAGTAACTTTGGTGAATTAACAACACTATCGTAGGGCTCCGGACTTTGCGGAGCGGTCGAGTCCCTTTCGTATTTTAATTTTTCATCTTCTTGCGGTGGAGGTGAAACCGGCAATCTGGGACTCGGTAAGGGGGGCTGCCGAGATAAAATATTAGGAACTTCTCCGTCAGTTCTATCCTCCTGTTTTGTGTCTCCTCTTTCTACGGATAATCGATTTTCTCTTAGGTCACTCTCTGTGATTTTAGCATTTTCGTGAGGTAATGGAGGGGGTGATTTCGGAGATCGGACCGGTGGTGATGGGGGCGATTTAGGATACCTAGGGGAATAAACCGGAGCTACAGGAGCGGGACTTATCGAGGGGCAAACGGGCGAATGGGACGATCTCTCGGCAGATTTTGAAGGAGAATGAGACGATCTTTCGGCGGATCTTGATGACGAATCCGACGATTGTAAACTAGGACTTCTGTCTGACGTAGAATCCTTCTCCGCGCTAGCCTCATCACTGGCAGATACTGAAGTTCGCGTTGACCGAGTTTTGGGATAAACAATTTCAGTGGATTCTATTTGCCGTGAACCAGCTTCAACACTTTCTTTAGGGGAAGAACTTAAATTATCACTTCTTACATCTGACCTAAAGGTGGGAGACGTTATATTATTGGATCTAGTAGATGGCGATACAGGTGCAATCGTTTTCACAGGACTAGGAGATTTCACATCTGATGCACCTCTATGAACTAAACTAGAAGGGAGCGTCGTAGGACGCTCGGCCTGAGAGTCCCCAGCACATGGCGATAGCGGGGGAGAATATACACGAGAGGGAATAACACTTCTTTCGGCTACTTCCGGCGACTTCGGTTCAGGCACACCACTAGGATATTTAGAATCCACTCGCGCACTAGGTTCGTGTGTCTCGTACCGGGACGATGGACGCGGTTTACTAAAATGAGACGTCCAGTTTCTTTGCTTCTCTATAAGTTCCTTATTGAAGCGCCTATCCGGTTTCTCGGGTTTTGGCAACACGCTAGGTTTGGCCGGTTTCGGGGGTGGTACGGGCTGCGAGGAACCGTTGGCGAGGCGGTCGCCGTTGAGGGCGGGCGGCGCGCCGGGCGAGGGTGTGATGGTGCGCCGCGGCGGGCTGACTGATCCCGCGGAACTGGAGCGCGAGCGCGAAGGCGCGGACGGCGTCCCGCCGCGCGTGCCAGCAAAACTGGCTGCCGCCGAAGGCGACTTCTCGATGCGGAAGCCGCGGTTCTCTTCGCCCAATTTTTCAAAAAGAGCCCGTGCGGTGTTAAACCGTGACAAGTGGCTCTCGGTCCGGACGACCGTCATCTCGGCGCCGCGCATGTCTTCCTCGTCCCTCGACGGCATACCTTGAAAAAGGTGTGCAATTTTTGAAACTTTAGTGCCTGTCTGATTTCTCTTCCTGCAGTCCTCCATACTCGCCGGAAACGCCCGTTTTAATCCAATCTGGAAATAAGGAATAGTGTGTGAGAAATCATGGAGTAAGAAGTCACAACTGGGCCGCGTTTGTATAAACCGAAACAGATAAAATATAAGATAAGCGGTGCGACGACGCAGCACCACGAGCGATAGTATGTCGAGCACAGGTGCGAGGAAGGATCGCCGCACGACCTAGCGCGATTACTCGCTACATAATAACTTGGGATGGCGATAGCGCTGATCTGATAACGCCCCACTCTTGTTTATTGAAATGACTTCACAGTTAACACGGTTTTGTACTCGTTTATTCAACGAGAGAGATATGACTGTTTCATTATTTTCTTGGTATGAATTTAAAAATAATGCAGGTGCCAAACCCATCATACCAAACATTTAATTCTTTTACAATTATAGTTGCTTTTAAATCCATTTGCAATTGTTATACATGACGACTCTGACGATTGGAATTATTATATGAAATAATAGACGAGCCAGGTACATAAAGTACTTGAGATAAAAGATAATTCAAGCGGCCTACAATTATGCACTCAGGTTCAATTTTCAGTGCATGGAAAACGTGTAACATGTGTAATTTGTCACTGACGGGTATTTCCCTAGTTTATTTAGTGAATTCGGTGGTTTCCCAGCATTCCAAATGTGCCGGCTGTATATCGGATTTAAAGGAAAGCGATTGCGCAAAGGGCGAAACGTTGCAGTTCGATCCTAAAGTGTTATTCGGATGCTGTCCGGTATGTGGCCCCGGTAAATATACACAATTATTATTTTTTATCCGATAATAAAAAGAATATTTAGATATGTTATAATGTCAACGAAAATAAAATACATTGACTATTCGTAGAATGTAATGCATTTAGAAATTTAGATACAGTCGTTATAATGTATGTCAAGTTATTTTGCGAATATGGCTGCCAGCTACTGACGTGAAAGAAGCGAAACGTTCTAAAAGTTGGTAGTTGTTGGATAGGTATATCTACATGTGAGCTTTCACATAAAAACGCTTCGTTTTTGACATTTTAAAATCCCTTTACAAAAATGTACACTGTTTCTGAAACAGATAAAAACTTATGTGAGAAATTTCACAATACGAGTAGGTAGGTAGGTAGGTACCTATTATAAAACTTTCCATAAACATATCAGTACTGAAACTGCACCTACCGCATGTCTAGACATTTCCCGCGTGCAATTATACATTCATGACGCCGAACACCTAGCAGTCGTCGGAAGTCAGCCGATCTAGTCATTACGATCGCCGAACGCAATCTCCCGGAAAGGACCTGCCAATTTATTGCCGTAGGGGAACCGGCTGTACCCATTTGTATTTCGCTAATGCAAGGAAGGCTGCGAATGTCGCAATTTTGTTACGATTATCAATTGATGAAGCCAGCTTTGAGTAGGTATGTTGATAATAGGATGAGCATGAGCAATGAGCTTGTACGATAGTAATCTTTCTGTTTTTCCGTTCTTGAAAAAAGAAACGTTAGGATATTTTTGTGAAACCTGAAGTACAAACTGTACAGAGGTTTATTAGCGGTAGCTATAAATTACACTTTTTACGGAAATCCACATTATACGAGCACGAAATACTGAACAGGCGGTTACTAAATAAAACAAGTGAGTTAAACGAATTTCAAAATACAACAGGTCTCGTCTACAAATAGAACTCCAAGCATGATCCGCCTACCTACTTTCTTTATTAGCCAAATACTTCCGGCTTCGCAGATATTTGCAAGTCACCTACGAGGCATGTCAGCAAATATTATTTAATCATAGAGCAACATTCGCATTTCACATTCTCGTTTGTCAGTATTGAAATTGATCTTTGATTGGTTGTGTTTACATAACATGGACGTGCGCGTATGAATTGTAATTCATTTATTCGATAATGGTATAATTGTACCTAAAAGTAAACGTGGTTCATTGCGCGTCAATCAAAAAATAACAAGCATGCAGCAACAAATAAGAGCCACTTTTCTATTGTTAATCCTAAGAATAAAGTTACACGCATACGACAATAATTATTAGAGCTTATAAAAATATAAAGAAAGCAAATAAATGAACTGAATTATAACTGTTATTGTGGTACAGCCGGAAGAGTCTCAGCGGGGGTCCCACATAATAGTTATTATAATACTAATTGTGCTAATTAAGAAATAGAAAAGTTAAGAAATAAAGACTTATTTCACACAGTTGCGTGTCAGTCAGATTGTAATATCATGTCAGCATAATGCTATAAAATGTCATCAATATTCATCATCATCGTCCTGTAGCAGGCTACACAGGCTCGGTCTTGAAAAGGTAGATTTATTAATTATGAACTGTCGCGTTGAACTAGCCTTTTTTCCATCATGGTACGTGAGGGCTGCCATTCGTTGGGGTTTCCCCAAATTTGTCCTACTTTAGAGGAGGTCTGAGGACCGTTCGGGTGGTGTTTCATAGGCAGTACGAGATAAAAAAAAAATTGGGCGACCCGTATTCTGCGGCGCGATCAACCGACGACGTCTAGGTGTAGGGCTCTAAAATCTGGGATTTTCACGCGTTTTGTCCAAGAACTAGCAAATTATAAATTACAGAATTCGGAATACAGATTTATTGCCCTTGCCATTAATACAATATACTTATACCATCGAAGATTTTAGAACTCTAATCTATTAAGACTATTTGCTGTGTCAGTCACAGATCCAACAAAAAAACTTAAATTTTCGAGACCGAACTATAACGTATTACGTTATGAAGCAATGATAGGGAAATACGTTCGCAATTCAACTTCTACTTTGTTGTAGGCACACCCGCGCCTGATAAGTGCAGGCCCCCCGCCAGCTGTCTGGCTGACGGGAGCTACGCGCCAGTGCAGTGCAAGGGAGATTTGTTCACGGGGAGGTATGATTCATTACGATTCCAATATTTTAGCTTTCAACCCACCTCTATGTGCATGTCTAAAATAACCCGTGAATGTACGAGTGCATGCAGGCGCATTATAATACCTGCTGTATTGCAGGCCTTTTTACTCGTGCATATTGGGTATTGAGGATATTGAAAAATCTACAAATATAGTAATTTTGTGTTATGTTTACTCTTTCTGTATATTATAGGAAGAAATAATTTCTGAGCTGTGTACATTTCAGTCGAGTCATTAAACGCTTTTATTATGTGTGAGGCGTGAAAGTACAACTGATTTATTGTAAATTGAGCCCAATATTTTTTAATATGCAATGTACCTACACTTTTTTGAAAAAGGCTCTTCTATTAACCTTTTAACCGACGTAGTCTGACATATCAGAAAATCTATATCAAGCACCTCGCAGTCAAAATTGCAGGCAAGCGAGCAGACTTATCGCCTGATGGTAAGCGATCAACGTCGCCTATGGACACTCGCAATACCCGTGTTATTACAATACAAGTGCGTTGCCGACCTTTAAGATGGGAATAAGAGTTAGGGAGGGTGTTGAGATATTTTTGAATACCATGGCCGCTCCTATATTTCTATAGCGACTCGACTGGCTACGCTTGTGTAGGTATAAGTTCTAAGGTTTACTTCTTGCGTGACACTGACACGTCTGTTTGCCGTCTGTAACGAGTTGAATGTATTACACAGATGTTTCTGCGCCGACCGCAGCGGGAACAGAATATTTGGACAAATGTGGAGAAACCAAGCAAAGAAGATGTCGTGTGGTAGGTAACACGCTTCAGACTACTATTATTCATAAATCAGCCATTAAATATTTGTAGTAAGTAAAACAAAAGCCATTAGATTTTGAGAAATCAAGACCTAGAATGAGTCACATAACATGCGTGTAAAGGTGCGTTTAATTAAACTAAAAGAGCATTCGCTGTTCTAGCGCCCGTTCTACGAAATCAACCAATCACGTTTTGTGTACCGATCGAATTTCGTAGAGTGGGAGGTTAGAACAGCGAATGCTCTTTTAGTTTAACCGCACCTTAAGTGTAAGATGTTGAACGTGGTGACATTCACGGCGCGTTCATAAATCAATCGATGTTTGCTTTAAAAAAAACCTTAAGCAGGGTATGGCAGAAGGGTCGGTGTTTCTCGAGCTCAATGTAGGAATAGGTAAGTTTTACAATTGACTATGTTATTAAGAGTTAATTTCATACCTTCACTTGAGCCATGGTGTGGTTTACAAACGGGTGTGTTTTGAACTGCAGTGGTTTGATATTTTATTAACTCATTTGATATTTTTGTTTCCCCCTTTCTAAATATTCCATTAGAATGGGGTTACAGCGATTTTATTACAAAAGATATGCTAATAACAACGATTCTTTTAGTAAATCACATACAAAAATAAAATAATTTACAATAATTTAAATATCACCCATTCCGTAAACATCAATCAAAATAAATATGTCAGTCGTATGTCATTAATCGTCAGTAAGAAAGTTTCGAGTAAACGGCAAAAAAGTTTGATACAAAATTTAAATAAAATATTCAAGTTTGCAAATAGGTAACATATGCAATTATGCATGTTACTGCTCCATCAGCATTGCTTGCATATAAATACATATGCAAAAGAAAAAGTGGAAAAACTGAGGAGAACATGTTTAACGGACATAATTATGAGAGAGGGAGGGGGTTGATTCTGGGTATTTACCTCATAATAAGTCATAAAGCGTCCATCATTCCTTACGCAATATACGCATAGGCCAAGGTGAGGCCGTTGTCCAGCAGTGGATGATGATGAATTATGAGGGAAGGGAACATGGGTGTATTACGCCAATGAACGCTTTGAGAACGATGAGCAGATGCTGTCTCTGTTACTCATATTCACTATGTATTTCTAGCGTGTAGTAGGCGAAGAGCAGAACTGGAAGCGGCTGAGAATCGAGCCGTGACTCTACACTGCACACCCACAGGGGACTATGAACCACTACAGTGCGACAACGGGCTCTGCTGGTGCGCGCAACCGAGAACTGGCCAGCCTACAGTGCCACCCGTGCTACAGGAGAATATGAAACTGCTTCCCTGCTGTAAGTAATGTGATACTTGCATTTGTCAGATTATACTAATTAGCAGAACTGGAAGCGGCAGAGAAGCGAGCCGTGACTCTACACTGCACACCCAGAGGGGACTATGAACCACTACAGTGCGACAACGGGCTCTGCTGGTGCGCGCAACCGAGAACTGGTCAGCCTACAGTGCCACCCGTGCTACAGGAGAACATGAAACTGCTTCCCTGCTGTAAGTAATATGATTTCATTTGTCAGATTATAGTAGAATTGGAGCGAATGAGTAGCGGAAGCGAGTTATGACTTTTCAATGCACACCATTGATGAAATGGATGCGATCACTAGTGGTACCGAATCCGTAAATTCCGTACCAGTATATATTGTTTATACAGCATGGTATTACTTACGACAACGGACTCCAAACGATGGTGTTGTGGTAGGTATGGTTTACATTGACACATACACAAGTCCAGCAATTTATCTTTAAGATTTGTTATTAGAAAAATATCTGAACATGCACTCTAATGCCTTGACAGTAGAGGCCTGGTCAGATATTAGTGAACACATTAGCCGCTCCAAATTATCTGATGGCGCTTGTACCTAGGTATTATGACGTCATACCTATACTTCAGATACTATCTACCCGTAAGCATTCTCATTTAGTTCGCAAGATGTATCAAATCCTAGAATCATGTCAATGAGTTCTATGCACTACCTGCACTTGTACAAATAATATCTTCGCCGTACTCACAACTAAACTTCAAGGATTCCTATTCATCAATTCGACACGGCTATAGATACGGTCATTATTATACTATTTAGAGCACTTAGTTCTAATAGTTCTTATTGTTCTTATTATTCATTTAAGTATGTACTACATAAACAAGAAAAAAGTACGTCGTACCGTAGTTTATTTTATACCGATATGTTTACACTTATACAACAAGCCTTTCGCCTATTCCTTCATATAACAAGGTTTTATTATAACGATGGAATGAGGTGAAAAAGTGTAAACATATCTTTGACGTAGCACCGATTCAACCAAGCAAACCGCAAGCAATAAAAGGATATTGCAAATACCAGTCCGCAGTACTTACAATAACATTCATTTAATTACTGTTAAAATGCCATCAACATTAAGGAAAGTCGAAATTTCTCTAATTCAGACAATGCAGTCAGCATGGGTGAAAGTTACCTAAGAAGATGTGAAAGCGTTGTAAAAGCTTTGGCTGATATACACAAGGAGCAATCAGATCATGGAACTAAGTACTTGAGCAAGTCCTTAACACTCTGCGATTACGACGGAAGTTACGGAGTTTATAAAGTACAAGGCACAAGGTAAGGTTCGATTGTCTCCATGCAGGATTAATTTTATCGAGAGCTTTTGTTCGTTCGAGTTCGCACAATAACTTTTATGAGATGCATTATCGCGCTCCATTGTTAGCTGTAAGTATAGTTTATAACTAGAAATCCACTAAACCGGAGACGAGTGGAGCGCCAAGACTAATCAGCCAATCACGACGAGTCAACACTTTGATGACGATGCGATTGGATGATTTCTGTCACTGTAAAACCGCAGCCTTACCCTTTTGCCGACAGTGACTTCAAATAAACTTTGCTTATTTTAATAAGTAATTAATTGTGAATATTGTTGATTGTTCTTTGTTTTCAGTGCTTACTGTACTGGACGTGATGGAGCCATACTAGGAGCGTGGTCAGTAGAATCAAACAAGATAGCCGGAATGAATTGCAGTGAGTTAAATGCAGTCTCGTCTTTTGAATTCATGACTACACTAATCTTTCGATGACAGGCAACGTCAGTATATAAAACACGTGTGGTGGATATTTCTAACTGGATTGCATGCTAAACGGCAGTACATAATGCGGACAACGCAATTAATAAATGAGTCGTAGGAAGAAACGTAAAGCTGCAAGTATTGCGGGGTATTTTTAGTCAACCGCCGCTAACGGAAAGGTTTCTACCCTTGTAACGCTAAGAAGCCATGTGTAATGTACCTAAATTGATTTTACTTCTGGGGCATGAACTTCGCCCATATACACGTTGGTAATGTTAAATGTGTAGGTTTACACGAAGCAATTCCGGATTTTTGAAATGTTTCTAAAAAACGTGCGCACCGCGACCGCGTAAGTACAGTGCAGCAATTCCACATTCCGTGCAATCGAGCCTCAATTGGAAGCTTTTGCATAAATGATCTGGTTCAGCTTAGACCGTGGCGTGACGTCGACGGGCGCGCGGCGACCGGTCGGCCGTGACCCTGTCCCCAATCCGTGGTACGGTTCTCCACCCATCCCGCGGACGGAATGCGGAGGTGGCGCCGTACGAATTACTCCCCGATACTATTTTGTCTGATAGCATTGACGAGCGTTCATCTTAGGGCCATGAGTAACGGGCTGTTTCGCAAAAGTTGGACAATTGTCCGATCTGACTGTAATAGAAAGAAAGCATTTAAGAGCATAAGACTGACTGATCTCTGAACTCATGGGGTACAGCTGTGCTGTCATTGATGGGGTTGAAAGCATTTGCAGCAGGACCTGCAGGATATATCTCTGCGTTACTTAATATGACCATAGGTTTGCAGAATGCGAGCAACTCCATTTTTTTTTTCAATTTGACTTCAGCTTTAACATTTGGGTTTGGTCGCTTTCTGTAAACCTATGGTCAAATATAATATGATATCGCCAGGCCAACTTTCAAGCAGTCGAATTTATTTACGTCTAAAATGAAGTTAGAAAAAGTGTAGCCTAGCCGGGCTTATATTTAATGCAACGATGACTTAAAGGCGTTTCTACTCGTATGAAATAAAATCAATGAGTCACGAAGTTATCGTGCTAGGCGACAAGCATTAGGTATTTTAGATTAGGTTTCCATGAAGCTTATAGTTTCGCATTTCTACAAATCTCATGAAATGGTAAAATTGATTAACCGTCTTCATGTACTGCTGTCTTAGCAGTAAATTATGATAGCCTGGGTTTACATGTAAATCTATAGTTTAATATTAGCATAACCGTAACGTGAGAGCTATAAAAATTACCGTGAACGCAAAAGCAATAACATTAACGACAGACCGATAGTCTCCACATAACGACAAAATGCGCGACCAATTCTGACGATAAAATGCACTAGCGTTAAGCCTTTTACGCCAATAAATGTAAAGGATTGAAAGGGCAGCAATAAGGCGAAGTATAAAACCAAGGGTATTCGAAATATTGTGCCATTAAATATATAGGTCAGTGATGTCATAGTCTGTGGTAAGCCAAGGGCAAGCCTACCAGTAGTACTTCACAATAACTACGTGCTTGCACATCTATGTTTTGTTAATTCTACCACTAAGTTATCTTTTATCTACAATACCAAAGTTTTTTGTTTACATTGACAGTTACACCTATTGTGAATATTGTTGTAAATTTCTCTTATAATAGGTATTAATATTGACTTTTGAAAACGCTTGTATGATTTTAGCAGGAGGTTGCATTTATTATTATGTTATAGTACTCGTATAGCCTAGGTAGTTAGTAGGTACCGATTCTAAACTAACCCAATAATGACCTAATTGCCAACAAAGATAATGTGTAACTAAACGATCCAACTTAGTATTTTAATCATAATAAGATGATGCTGTCTCATCTTATAGGAAATAATAATCCCAATAAAATTAAAAACGTTTCGAATTAGCCATAACTTGAACGGGGAAATTTACCTTTCATACTTTCAAGTCACTACGGATTGCTCCAAAAATACATCAACGATTTTGATCCTTATGCCATGGGCATACATTCTGAAATGTATACATATCTTTAGACGTGACTACGGTTTCTCCAATTAATAATATGCATGTGTGAAATACAGATTGCGCCCGCGACACGTCCATACATTTCCCGGCCGCAGGCATGGCGGTTGCCGAGACGTGCGAGAGCAATGGCAACTACAGGACGCAGCAAAACATTGGCGACTACTGGTACTGCGTGGACTCTGACGGGTACTCGATTGATTGCAGTACATAAGTAATCGCATCGGTTTAGAAAACACTAACGCCGGTTGGATTTGAAATATTTGAATACGAATTCTATGGCAGTTGGTATTGTATCGTCACCGATGTCTAAATAGTAATTGAATAACCTGGCAATTCGGTATATTATGGGTGCTACAAGTAAACAAGTAAGAAAATTTGTGTCACAACACTTTTAATATAAGTAACAATCATTTAATATTCAATAAAATTATTCTATTCTTGTTGCTATATCTTTAATTTTCCGCTCTGTAGTCTCCAAACATCAGATCAGCTCTATGGTACCGTAACATCCGTAACATTGCATTGTCTCTTGCCCTTACATAAGAAGATAGGTACTTGAGTGTAAGTAGAGCCACAGAATATATAAAGTAGTAGAGCAGAGAATCTAAAACCGAGATTCGCACTCGAGATTTCGTCTGAAAAATGTTACTCGAGACAGTGGAGATTAAGTAAATGAATGAAACATTTTTAATTTCTAATTCTATTGCCAGAGAACCCGATTTTAGACTTCTACATACACGTATTAATACAAAAACACCTTTAAAAAAATTCGACAATAATCTACAATAATATTATATGTATACCTACATATACGGTATAGATATTACGTATCTAAATAAAAATTGTATTTTAGTATACGTGATTCGTTTAAATAAGTAAATTTTACCTTGTGTATTCAGTTGACAAACGCAGCGCAACTTGCAAGAAACGTAAGGTAAACGAGATAAGTAATCTGCGTGTCCTATTAACATCTCTGTCCACTGTTGGACGTAGGCCTCTCCTATTTACTATGCGTTAGACGCTTTAGGCGGTAAATGCCCAAAATCGCCACGCCTGGCAAGCGGATTGGCGATATCAGTAGTGTCCACTATGATGACGCTGATGACAGTGATGACCATCATCAATCTTCTTTCTACAAATGGTCAGTGATACTTCATCAACTTCAACTTCGATCAATATTTCGAAAATCGAATCGCAATCTCGACCGAAATACAAAAATCGAGATTCCTTGCCGCCTGGCGCCTGGATCCCAATATCGCTGAATCGAGATCCCGCGATATTGGGATTGCATTCTCTAACTTACCTATGATGAATTGATGAACTAAAATTCGCAAATGATGACGGAAAACATACCTACCTTTACAGATAAAGAACACAAATAAAAAGAAATTGCAGAAATGAGATGGAAACTTTCATTAAACATCATGTCATTGCATTTCTAATGTTAAATTCGTGCTCGCTCTTCAAACGTTTATTAGATGTTAATGATAATGTGCACGGAAGCATTTTTTGAAATACGATATGTATGTGAGAGGTTCCGTTGTCATATGACGTTTTACCTTTTGTGAAACACGAGGAACCACCGCCACGTTGCAAAAAGAGGAGATATATTTCTGCTAGAGATATTCTCATTTTGCTCTAGCGTTGTATTAGAATAATGTAATGGCTTAAATAATAGGGTGTTATTTGTAATTGTCCCATAATATTTATTTTATTTGTAGTATTAAACGCATGGTCTAAAAACCTTGAGGTCTTCAACCTTTAGCTTTTGTAATACGAGATATTGTTATTTTGTAACACAGTCGGCATCATATACTTCGTATAAACCAAAATAGCCAAATAGTTCGGTACACAGTATAAAGGTCTCTGCCCACTAGACCGTAGCATACCATGAACGTATCAGACAAAAAAATATTCTTTGTATGGAAAAGTATGAGACTATGCCCACTAGGACGTTCCGTCGCCGGCCAACACCGTCGCGTGCCATGCACGGACCGGCAAGAATTGTCGGCGAGAATATTTTGCCGGCCCCGACACGCTACGTGCATGGCACGCAACGTTGCCGGTACGGTGTGCGCAGGCGGCGAAACGGTGAGCATACGGGTTCTACTTACATTTTTGTATTGCATTTACAATTTTTATCCAAATTTTTCACTTTTGATAGTGAGTAATAATTTTCTTATGACGAGACAACGGAAACAATATAATCAGCATCGCTATTTTCTGAAAAAAACTTACTTGATTGATTGTAAACCCGCAAACCGAAGATTTACATCGAGATTGAAAAATATTACATCGTTTCTTACAAACAAAATAATTAAAAGAAATATCAATTTTGAAACAGTCATATAACTTAACGAATTTATCCAGACAGATTGCACAATTTGTTTCTTTTTTTACATGGTAAGAACCATGCTTTTGATGTGGCTTTCTAAAATAAATTTTATTGGTTTTAGATTTTTATTACAATATGTACACAAAATCGATATCGTTTTTTTTTCGAAAAAACCTATGCTTTTTTAGCAGCTGCTTCATTGTTATTTAAAATTAATTATTGTTCCAAAACTATTAGAAGATGTAAAAATAATCAAACAAAACCAGAGTCACATTGACAATCATGACAAGAACATATGTACTCTCATAATATATACAATATATGTACCAATTCCAAGAAGTTTTAGTTTAATATCATAGATTACACTTATCAGTGTCTAGGTTACCTGGACAATGATAAGTGTAATTTAATACTATAATAATATTAATGATAAATAAACACATTCCGCCATATAAATGTATAAGTAGTATAACTGACGATTCGAAAGTCCTTGTTGCTAAGCCTACTCAATAAATAATTTTTGACTTTGACTTGACTCAGTAACAACTCTAGTAGGTACTTCAATGGATTTCGATCGCAGTTTACGATGTCTGCTCAGAAAAATAGGTGTAGAAATAAATTCCTAGGAAAATACTAGCACAGCGATAGTAGTCTAAAGGGCGCGAAAACAATTTGCAACTGATAAAACTGTGACAATGGAACGACAACGACGGATATGAATCGCTCATACTACGGGGATGATACGCAATTGCGACGCGGATGATACGTGGTTGCGACGCGGATGCAACGGTCACTAAACGGGCTTAGCACGGACATGAAACGATGTACACACGTTATAGTGGGCATAGTAGTCCGTGTCGTCTCACATTCCGTGTCTGATACGTTCATGCTACGGTCATGGTATGCTACGGTCTAGTGGGCAGAGACCTTATTTCGTATGATGTACTGAACTATTTGGCCACTATGACTGCTACAAAGAATGTGACGTTGACTGTACCTTGCTGATTTAAGCAAAGTGGATTCTGCTAATGCAAAATTAGACTGACATAATAAAATATCTTGTCTTAAAGAATGTTCGGTCATCAGTCGTAAGTTTTTTAATCTAACATGATCATTAACATTATTACTTCTTAGTATGACCTAAAATGAGATAGTTACCATGTAAATTGTAATTACTGAGCACCTGATATTTCGGCCCTGTTGCATATGCCATCTTCACGTTACTCCGTTTACACGGTAAATAACCCGTTTAAGACATACTAATAATGTTTGGTCTGAGGGCCTAGTGTAGATAATAACTTATAAAAAATGTCTCAATAGCGTTTACGTTTTCATCGTCATTTGTATGAAATGGCGATGAAAAACGTAAACGCGATCGAGACGTTTTTTATAAGTTATTACCTACACTAGGCCCTCTGTTCGCCGCATGTTCGCTCAGTTGCAGTACTCACCGGTGAACAGGGTGCTCGTTGGATGCAAGCGCCGTGTCACCCGACGCCGGCGCGCCGCCCGTTCGCCGCGCGCGTTCGCCCATCTGGAACAACCATCTCGTGTTACCAGTGCCGCAGCGACTAACCACTCTGTTGTTGCCAACGCTTGTCGATAGCTTCAATAGGTTGTAAACCAGCGGCCCTACCGCGAACTTCGGAAATTGTACTAGGATATTTGTGTCTGTCACTCCAACGAAGGTGTTATTAGAGTGATAGAGACAAATCCTCGAGGAATTTTGAAGTTCGCGGTAGTAGGCCAGTATAAATGTCTAGTGTTGACTGTGCCTGCCTATATCGAACCGCAAGTTAGAGCCTATAGTTGAAGATTTCTAAGAATGAACATTTGACAGTTTACACATGAGCCGTATATGTACCTATCACGTTAAGTTTATCGAAAAAATGGCGAGTTTTACTCAAAGAAGTTCATTCTTAGATCTTAGGGGCTATACATAGATGTCATAGATACATTAACATATTGCGTAATGAATGGAGCGAACGGAATAATGGGAATTAAATAATATATTACTTTCAGGAGCCCGTTTCTCGAACGCTCGTAACTTGTAATACAAGTGGAAGTCTCTTTTTAACACTATTAATTAGATAAGGTATTACAAGTTAAAAGCTTTCGAGAAATAGGCCCCTGATATGAATTGTAAACAGTGTAGAACACCGAGAAGGGGGTTATTTTCCAAGGATTAACTCGAAGTTCTGAGTCACTCACTTAACTTACCGTGTGGTTTAAGGGCACATTTATACTGGTTTGATGAATATGTAATCGACATGCTGTAGGAACAGCATAGGTGGTTTAACATATACCCATTACAACCTCAATTACAAGGTTATCTCTCAAGATATGCCTTAGTGAAATCTATAGGTAACAAATCTAGACATTTCAGTGACCTAAGCCTAGGATACTTAGTCTAACGAAATCAATAATTAATTATACAAGCCAACGACATCGAATTGTAATATTATGTTATGATTATAAAAAAATATTATACAAAATGAGGTGGATAATATAGAGGCTCTGGTGGGATTTTTGGTTGACCGTGACCTCAAAATATGTCTACATGACCTTATACGGTTTTAGTTGATGGGATTTATCGATTTAATGGCATTACAGAGAATGGGCATCTGACACCTATTCGGATTGCGGATCATGATTCGGTTTTGGTTCTTTTATTATCGTGATTATGTATTTAGAACGTAGAACTAACTTTTCTATGAGAATGTGGAATATCAATATTATCAATATAAGAAAGTAAAAATAAGAAGTCAATTTAAAGTTCATGAATCATGAAACACCACACTAAGTATAATTTTTGAAGTCTCAGGAATCCCAAATTAGAATACTACGCGCCTAGCATTTAGCACATGCTTGACGCGACAGTATTTCGCGGCGAGAAAGATTACCGTCTCGTCTTTTTACAAGTATCTTAATAAAAAAGGGACGGGTAGTCTATTTAACGCTAATCATTTGCTGAGCCTAAAGTGTGCTTACATACCACGTGTTGGCAACTAACTTATACGTTAGCATTTACTCGATATGTAAAGCAGTTAGAGGTGTGCGCCACGCCGGCGCGGCGGCGCCGCGCCGCGGGACCCACGCCGCCGCCGCCGCCGACGTTTTCAAAATTCACGCCGCGACAAAAATTTACGGAATAAAATCATTTAAATTACGCGCCACGCTGATCATATTGACATTAAACAGCAATATGCTAGCGAATCCCTCAACAAGCGGTTCCCTCTGACCGAAAAGATTGTATGCGCAGCATTTCTGGATTGCAGATTTCCAGATATTGATACGTACCTACGAAAAACATACACTACTTGGGCAGAATTGTTTCCAATTGTACAGAATTCCAAGTCTACACATTCCCAATACTATAGATTTACAAACCTACAGAATCCCAATACTTTGATATTCAAATAAGTATTACGGTTTCCCATGTCTACAGATTTTCAATATTACTGATTCCTATGTCTACAGATTCCATATTATCTAGATTTCACGTCTATTGATTCCCAACTGTAATGCTTTTTTCAACACACTTGCTTGGAAGTCGTAACGTAGGTCTTATTGAAACGCTTTTAGGTTTATAATCCTAGGTATTACTAGCTGTGTGTTTTTTCATTATATTATATTCTTCACATCGTCGATCCCACAGTGTCTGAAGACAAAAGTCTTCAATCAGTACGGCAGCCGAAACGTGTACGGCTGGTCCACAAGTTCAAGGTCGCTGAACGAGCTATGGAAAGGGCAATGCTCGGCGTCTCTTTGCGGGATCGAATCAGAAATGAGGTTATCCGGCAGAGAACCAAAGTGATCGACTTAGCTCACCGTATTAACAAGCTGAAGTGGCAGTGGGCTGGCCATATTAACCGTAGAACCGACTGTTGGGCTAAACGAGTTCTTGAGTGCAGATTGCGTCTCGGTAAGCGTAGTGTAGGACGCCCTCAGGCAAGGTGCAGCGACGATTTGCGCCGGTTGCTGGATGCGAGCAGCCAAAGGTCGAAAACGGTGGCGTGAAATTGGGGAGGCCTATGTGGATGCTGTGAGGGCTGATTTAAACGGTCTCGGAATTGACCAGTGGCAAAATGTCGCTCAAGACCGTGATCAGTGGCGTTCTCTCGTATTGGAGGCCAAGACACACTTTGGGTCGCTGCGCCAGAGGAGTAAGAGTAAGTAAGTAAGTATGTCCAGCACTGGACTGCGATAGGCTGATGATCATGATGGATGTTTTTTAATTATTTACGTTAGGCCATCATAGGAGGTTTAATGACTGTATATTAACTGATTCTATTAATTTCAGTGCTTGCAATTGATTATTTTTGTGCTTCTTGAATAAGATATTTTTAGAGGAAAAAGGAAATGGAACTTTTTAAAAATTGGCCTTTGAAAAAATTTGCTGTCGCTTTGCAAGGCTTAGAAATAGACAACTGCAGCTTTGCCTGATAATCATCATCATCATCATCATCATCATATCAGCCGAAAGACGTCCACTGCTGAACATAGGCCTCCCCCAAAGATTGCCACAATGACCGGTCTTGCGCCACCCGCATCCAGCGGACTCCTGCGACCTTCACCAGGTCATCGGGCCACCTTGTGGGGGGCCTACCCACGCTACGCCTTCCGGTACGTGGCCGCCACTCAAGAACCTTCCCGCCCCAACGGCCATCGGTTCTACGCGCAATGTGCCCAATGTGCAATGTGTGTGTGCAATGTTAAAAATGAGACCATCCGCAGCAGAACCAAAGTAACCGAAATAGCTCTCCGAATCGCTAAACTGAAGTGGCAGTGGGCGGGGCACATTGCCTGATAATACCTACGTAAAATTGGCGAAAACATGGTTTTGTGTTCCCTGTTTCCTCCTCCAAAATAGACCAATTTGTAACAATTTTTTTTTCATAAGCAATTTAAGAAAGGTATTTCTTATGTCGGTATGTTTCCTCTTTTTGGACAGAATACGAAATATTTATTTACGAGTATATTAAACGCATTTAAAATTTGGCTTGCAGTTTTTGTAGGCTTGTAATAATAACGACAAACAAAGCAAAATATACAAAAATAGATTTTATATAAAAAAAATATTTTCGTATGTTTATACACCGATGTATGACTAGCAGTGTGGACGATGATGGTACTATAAAGAGGTTGTAAAGCTGGGTATCTGTAGTATTTAAAATCTGCAGTACCTATTGGGAATTCGTAGTATTGGGAACCTATATTATTGGGAATCTGTAGGGTTGGGTATTTGTACGATTTGAAATTCATATTATTGGGAATATGTACAATCGGGAGTGCACACTATTGACAATATCTGAAGTATTATCTCTTATCTGTACTATTAGGAATCTGTAGTATTGGGAATCTGTAGACGACTCGATCCAGGCCTACTACCGCGAAAATCGAAATTCGTAAATATCGAGGATTTTTCTCTGTCACTCGAATGAAGGCGTCATTAGAGTGAGCGAGACAAATCCTCGAAATTTACGAATTTCGTTTTTCGCGGTAGGGCCGCTGCGCGAGTTAATAAAATAATTTTCGTACACGATAATTATGACAATTGCCCCATAAAATGCAATCTATAACTTTGTTAAACACGAAACAAAGTTATTGATTGCATTTTTTTAATAATAAACTTGTCCTAAACAATATCTAGGTTTTTAATACCTTCTCATTTTTATACGTAGGATGCCCTGAAAATTTCGGGAATTTAATACTTAGGAACGTATATTTGACATGTGTTATACCTCTTTCTTACAAGCATAGTCTCATTATTCGAAAATACTGGCCACTTAGAAAAAAAAACAATGTCCGATTTTCAATTGTTTTTTAAAGTCGTTGAGTCGCTGGTGAAAATGGAGCTGTCCCGCGAAAGTTTTAGAGCAATGATTTATTATGACTTTAAAAGTGGATTAACACAACAACAATGTGGAGACCGATTAACTATTGCTTTTAATAGTGAAGCACCTTCAAAGACGACCATATACAGGTGGTATTCGGAATTCCAACGTGGCCGTGTGTCTCTTGCGGATGACGTACGTGAGGGTCGACCGAAAACGGCCGTTACCGATCAAAACATCGATGTTGTTCGCCAACTGATAAAGGAAGATAGGCATGTTACATATCGGGAGATTCAGGAGACTTTAGGCATTGGAATGAGTCAGGTACAAGTTATTTTACAACAAGAGTTGGGCGTGCGGAAGTTATTTTCTCGGTGGATTCCTCACTTGTTATCTGACGGCCAGAAAACGGTACGTGTCAATTGGTGCCGCAAAACTTTAAAAAGATTTAATGGAGGAAGCTCAAATGCCGTTTTTAGTATTGTGTCAGGTGACGAATCATGGATTTACGCATATGAGCCTGAATCGAAAAACCAATCTCGAGTTTGGGTTTACGAAGTCGAACCGAAGCCGACAAAAGTTGTTCGTTCTCGCAGCACGATCAAAAAAATGGTAGCCACGTTTGTCTCCAAATCGGGTCACGTGGCGACTATCGCTCTTGAAGATCGAAGAACTGTCAATGCCGATTGGTATATAGGCGTTTGTTTACCGATTGTTTTTGCTGAACTGCGAAAAACTAACCCTAACCGCCGTATTATACTACACCATGATAATGCCAGCCCTCACACCGCTCAGAAAACAGACGACTATCTGAAGGGCGAAAACGTCGAATTACTGGACCATCCTCCGTACAGCCCCGACCTAAGTCCCAACGATTTTTTTACTTTCCCGAAAATAAAGAATCGGTTGCGTGGTCAGCGTTTTCAGACCGCGGAAGAAGCAGTCGACGCTTATAAAATGGCCATTTTGTCAACCCCCACTTCAGACTTCAATAACTGTTTTAAAAACACAAAGGAGAATACTTTGAAAAATAATAAAAGTACTTTTATTTCATTAAAATGCGTATTTTTTCCGATTCCCGAAACTTTCAGGGCAACCTACGTATGTATGAACGTACAGGTAATAAATTGACCTTGACGCCGGCGTGGCGTCGCCGCGCCGGCAAAATTTAGCGGCGCGCCGCCGCCGGCGATTTCTATGCCGGCGCACACCTCTAAAAGCAGTCCATCATGCTTGCTCCAACACATCAGTGTGAACGTATCGAGGAAACTCATGGGACGGCTACTGATCAAGATCAAGTTACCAAATAGGTACCTACATAACATTTCCATAATACTTTAATTTGATTAAGAAACGCCCATTTGGTTCATGGTTAAAGACTACACTAAGGCTGCGTTTCCACCAGAGATGTGCGAGGATGTGTTTCCATACAAATGACACCTCGCTCGAGTCTCGAGTCATTAATAGGTGTGATTTGCACGGAAACACATCCTCGCACATCTCTGGTAAAAACGCAGCCTTAAGGGGACCCACTATAGACGCAACTTAAGATTCCTAAACAGGAAGGCTGTCCTGTTTTCTACTTTCCTCAAGTAGCTGTTCATCGATTTCATCATTAAAAAGAACTTACAAAGGTCGGCTATTGCATAGGAGACATTTTTGGAGAAAAGTTGCCTTGTCAGTCGTTTACAGTTGTGCTTCTAAGCAGAGGCTATACAGAAGGTGCATATGATGAGTGAATTTTCAAAACGGCTTATTTCTCTATGAAAACCATACCGAAAAACGCCCTTTTGAAAAGGTAATAAGCCTCAATGCATTAACATTTTCGCTGCCAAGAATTTACTACGAGAGCTCTTTTATGCTAAAAGAAAAGTAAGCAAATTAAATGCCAAAACTGTTGGCATTTATATCTGGTCTGGTTCTGAAATTTGTTTGCCGCCATATTTTTTTTGTTTTAAAGTGTCGCCGTCTAGGTTGCGACGATAAATACCGATAGCGGAAAAAATCTTTAAAAAAAATAGTTAGAAAAATGCGAACTAAAGGCTAAGCCACACCGAAGCGTGTGCAGCACGTACACTTGCGCGTGTGCGTGGCTTGCACGTTGTATCGAATTAAATATCGTACTAGAAGGCAAATCGTCTGCAGGTCACGCGCACAATGCATTGGCTCGCTAGCGGTGTGGCATTGAAAGTGACATTTTATTCGCTACAACGCGCACGCCACACATACGTGCACGTGCTGCAGACGCATCCAGTGGGCTTTGGTTTTTAGAAAAACCTGAGCGAGAGCTGGAAAGTAAAGTGGACGGACGGACATAAAAAAGAAAATGCTCAAATTGAACCTTGAGGTCTTCGTTTTGCTTCAGTTGATTAAAGGTACGAGTTCGCAGCCGACCGCAGGCGACAACTGCAGACGACGTGTCGCCACGACACTACTGGTTTCTATGTATTTCTATGAAATTCCCTCCGTAGTCAGCGACATGAAGCTAGCGACGCGTCGCCGAGCGGCAGACGGCAGTGTCGCCCGACCGCAGATCAGTAGTGTCGCTGACGCCGGAGCAAAGACATTTCATTTAAACGACAATACTCTCTGAATTCTTTCATATCGCTTTTCAAATGGTTTTTGATCAATATTGAATAAGTTCCCTCACTTGCTCTGCATTTAATCATAGGACATGTGGCTTGTCGTCTTTTTCTGTATAATAAAAGCAAGTCATTATCATCTTCTTCCTCTTCTAATAAAAGACGTAAAAATTGCGATCACTATTCTCGAACACGTCAGAGATCTTGTTTCACGGACCGCTCGGAATCAACTGGATGCCATCTGCAGTTGTCGTCTGCAGTCGGGATCGAAATCATGACTGCAGCGACAGGACGCAACGACGTGTCGCGACGACATGAAGCGACGCCATGTCGTCTGCTGGTGCTGCGTGCGGTCGGCTGCCAACTTGTACCTTTACTAAACGTACCTACCGAAAAATCTTCAAAATTATAAGATGCTTTTTCAGACATTAGTCAATGTTTAAAATTCGTCATTGTACTCATATGAACTTCGACCTTATTTACTGTATTCTACGATAGATAAATATAACAAGATTCTTACAACAGCAATGCTCGTCAATAATACCGTAGCTCGATGCTGAGTAAGCTAACGACTAACGAGGCTAGTAGATCGCTCGAGGGAGTCGAGGGCCATCGAAAGGGCGGCCGCAGCCCCACACTTGGACACGTCACGGGCCCTCGGCACGCGAGCAACTTTGTAGTGCGGGTGGCAACCCTACTAACCCTAGCCGACCCATGCAATGCACTGCAGCGATATTTTTAGGCGTGAAAGTTAAAATATATGCGCGTTTACTTTAGGGGCGGGGAATTATCGAAAATAGAGATTACCTTTGTATTGTGTGCGTAGTTGTTATTAGCTTTTATTTTACTTCGTTAGTAAATTAGTTTGCTGACTATTAAGATATGCGTATTTCATCCACTTGTCATATCGTCATTAAATATTGTATTGGAGGAAGTATTTTAAGTAGTAGGTAATTTGAATACCTTATTCTATAAAGTTGCAACCAAATGTATATACATTCACTCTCAAAACTTGACATTTTTTGTTGTAATTCCATTTTTGAGGAAAACTCATAAACTGTATCAACAAAATACTTCAAAATAATTTTTATGAGAAATTTGTGCTGATGATGTGTAAGATGTCCCAAGATATTTATTTATTTATTTAATCATCTGATCATCGACTTAAATATGTGAGTAACCTGGTTAGATAATATTTTGATATATAAAATAATTGTAGCTATAAAACTCAGACTTTGAATACTTCTGGGTTCATACAAGTTAACTAGTTACCAATACAGAAAAAAATATAGTATAACAAACTCAGAATTATTTCACACAAATAAAGAAATTCTGGATAGCAGTTACTTACTTAAACTTATTTAAACATAGATGACAGTGTTTGCAATTTAAATCAGTTTAGTTATTTTGATTGTAGAGAAGAAATATGCACTGTTTACCATATCTTTATAAGTATTTGTAAGTAAATGTGTAAATACAAATATTATGTAAATATGGAAAGAATGCCTGGACAGCATAGGTATAAAAAACAAACATTATGATTTATATATTTTGCTTAGACACTACAGCACAATAGGAGCATTCCACATGCAGTCCTGCTTGCACAAGACTCTCATTTAGAAAAATTTGGCACAGAATAATTAATTATACCTACCTCGATATTATTCTAGCAGGAACATGAGATTGACAAAATCATACATCAACATAACTGTTATCTATGAGTCTCATAGTGGTCGACAAATAAATAAATAATGTATGGTTGGCTCTAATAATATGTATAATATGATTTTGATCCTTATGCCTTTGACATACGTTCCGAAATGTATACATATTATCAGACGTGACTGTACCCCAACTTAGAGGTAAATTACAAGTATGCAAATCATACTCAAAATGATACATTTTTTTTATATGATTTATTTAGTAACCATCAAAAGAACAAAGATTAATAAAATATACTATGCCATTAATATAACGTATTCGATATTTGAAACAAAGCCTAGTTAAGAGCCTATGAAGCATCTTTTTGTGAATGGGGTGTATTCATAGATAGATAACATTTATGTTGAAATTTAATTCAGTCAGTCTCTGTTCCTGCTAGAAAAATATCTAGGTATAATAATAATGTATGTGTATGCTGTATTGATATATAATATCTACCTAGATTGGTATAGTTCGCGAAATATAAATTGAATGTTTATTTTTACTATAATGTAGGTAGAAAGTTACCAAATTTATATTTTACGAACTATACATACATATATTACATATTTCCACATAAGTCATGCTTGTGCGAGACAACTGTAGATAATTCCATGGAATGCTCCAATAATGCATATCATTCCTGCTGATTCTCTATATTCTGTTCATGTCTTAAAATCCTATCATATATTCCTCCTATCCTATCATTCATATATCCTTTCAGGGTGGAGCCAAAATCGGGTTACTCGGGCTATCCAAATTTAAAGTATAAATTAGATGGTCAAGGTTACAAGTTTTAATAGCACATTTTTGACAGCTACAGATGAAAGCATATACAAGTTCAAGATGCTTTTAGTGGACATAATAATTATAAAAGCAAAATCATATGTGCATTTTAGTATAATACAAAACTTTGGAAGGAAATATTTTTCCTGATATGTTGAAACTAATCATATTCTAAGCTCTAAATTTCATGCTATATAGATACATAATAGCATTCTATGTAGATACATCTTTTTTTATCCTTATTGTCATAATATATGTGATGTAAAGGCAAAACTAAATTTAGTTTTTCAGGTTATTTGCAGGAAATAAGTTTATAGGTTTATATTAAGGCAAGCAGGTTGGCGCTCATAGTATTGTGTCCACTATGATGATGCTGCTGCCTATCATCAATCATCAATAAATAAATTGTCAGTTACAGTACACGTAAATCCCTTAGCCGACTCTTACAGCACAGTTAAGTTGGGGTGGTGACAAATGTATTCTTACTGCCGTCACCACATGGCAATGCATATTTTATTAACAATTATAATTTTCCATTAATTTCAAATGATTGTTAAACATCAGGATTTATGATTTTGCCAGCCCTTAGTTCAAGCATAGGGATTCAATGTTTTATTTTGTATGGGTTCAAGTTCAAAATTTAATTTGATTATGTAGATATATCTCTGTTCTCTCCCCTCCGAATAGTGTGTCCTATCCACCTCCATTTGCGTGTCGAAACGTCAGCGCTTATGGGCGTCTGGTGGCATATTCTCCAAAGGTCCTCGTTGCGCATTGTCCTCGGCCAGAAAACGCGAAGGATGGACCTTAGACATTTGTTGACGAAGACTTGTAACTTGTTCGTCAATCCTTTGGTCACTCTCCACGTCTCGCAGCCAAACAACAATACCGACTTTACTACAGACTCGAAGAGGGAAATTTTGACGCGACGCGTGAGAACATTTGACTCCCAAACAGGCTTGAGTTGGGCAAAAGCGGCCTTTGCTTTCTTTATTCTGCTGTCGACGTCCTCATCAGTTCCTCCTTGGCCGGTTAATACGCTGCCTAGGTACACAAACGAAGAGACGGAGTCCAAGCCTTCCCCCTGTAGCATCAGCGGTTCCGTTGCGCTGGACTTTATACGCATGTCGACTGTTTTGCGTCGGTTGATTCGCAGGCCCATAACTTCAGCTTCTTCTTGAAGTCTCCCAAGTTTAGCTTCCAAATAGGCAAGTGTAGGGGAAATCAACACGATGTCGTCCGCATAGTCCAGGTCCTCCAGGTCGTTTGTTCTCCATCTGATGCCCCTTGGTGTAGCAATGACTTTTCTCATGACGTCGTCCAGCAGAATTACAAACAGTAGTGGTGATAGGAGGCAACCTTGCTTGACACCCGCAGTTATCTGTATCGGTGTACCAAGTTCCCTCTCGTGTACCACCCTACACGTACTGCCCTCGTACAGTGAACGAATGATACGGATTATACACGACGGGATACCTCTACTCTCTAAACTTGACCACAGCGCGCTCCAATTCACAGTGTCGAAGGCTTTCTCAAAATCCACGAAAGCTAAGACCAGTTCCGACTGCCATTCGACACACTGTTCAATCAGGATACGTAAGGTGTTAGTGTGGTCAGTGCAGGAGCGACCAGAGCGAAATCCGGCTTGCTCGTCACGCAGAGTCACTGCTACTGCTGGAGCTATGCGGTTGAGCAAAATTTTTGCTAGAACTTTTGTGGCAGACGGAAGTAGAGTTATGCCACGCCAGTTATCGCATCGGGACAGATCGCCCTTCTTTGGTACTTTTACTAGTAGTCCCTGCTTCCACTCTACGGGTACTTCTCCAGTGTCCCAAATGCGCGATATTAAAGGGTGCAATAGTGTCGCTGACGTAGCAGCATCTGCTTTGAGCATGTCAATGTGGATGTTGTCAATTCCCGGCGATTTGCCAGGCTTTAAAGAGTTTAGAGCCATGACAGTCTCTTCAATAGATGGTGACACCGTGCATATATCCAACAGCGTGCCCTGTTCATAGAACACAGTCTTAGCTTCGTCTGAGGCCGCATTTGTTGGAGCGTAGCATTGGACGATGCTAATTTTTCTCACACGCGAGTCGAAACGTGCCGAAATAATCCGCTCAGACACTGGTTTCCAGCTCAACAAACTTTTCTTGGCACTACGGCTGAGGAGTAGACCCACTCCATATTCCCGGCTAGCGCCCTCGTCTTCCTTGCCACTGTAGAGCAATGTAGTGCCATGATCAGCTGTCACTTCACCAAAACCATTCCATCTCGTCTCGCTTAATCCGAGGATGTGGATGCCGTACTCACTCATGACTTTGGCTATTTGAGGAAGCCGTTCCGGACGAGTCATAGTTCTTACGTTCCAGCATCCAATCCGTGTCCGTTGTTTAATGACAAAAGTCGTCGTTAAAGATATCCGGTTATTTTGCGATTTTAAAGGTTTCATAATCAATTTTAATTTAAGCATGTGCAGGTGATTAACCCACAGCATCCCGATCACGAAGATGGGGCTGCCATCTGTGCGTTCGTGCCCGTAGAGCCAGTCTTTTAGGGGAACCCAAGGCATCGCATCGCTTTCGAGTGGAAGCCGCAGGACGGAAGACGCAGCCGCGGACGTCCTGTGCACTCATGGAGGCGCACCGTCGAGAGTGAGCTGCGAGCCGTTGGACTTGACTGGAGCAAGGCCAAGGAAGTTGCTGAGGATAGGAAGGCATGGCGCGAGCTTTTGAAGGCCCTCTGCACCTCCGGGGTGCCATAGGACAACAACATGTAGATATATAATAGCAAAACAATAAAATTATATCAACCAAACCGTAATTCAGCAAACTAGTTTTTATACAATTGACATTGCCATAAGACCTTATTAGGCTTAGTAGCAATACAATTTGGATGTCCCCAAATAATCTCAATTTATTTTTATTTTATAAAAGTATTTATGTAGGTACATGAATTGTAGTTTTGAAAATAAAATTTATTTTAATATATTAAAAAAATATAAAAGTGAGGTGGGTAGTAGGGTAGATAATATTTTTACATTGTGACTTTCCGTTTCGGGCACTCATTCCTTCAGAGTTAGAACTAGTATTTATTCACGAATGTATATATTGGTATGAAGAACATATATGTAAATTATTAACCTCAAATAGAATAATACTAGAAATGTACATGCACATAATTTTGGTGGTTAATTTTTACTAAATTTACACTGACCTTAAATTAAACCAGCGTCACATTTTCTCCACCGTGAGGTAATCCGGTTTGCCACATCAGAAACACTAAATTCACTTAAAATAATAAACTCCAATAATCCACAACGTAAATGTATAAATGTCCCGTATTCGATTTTTCTTATTAACTTCTCACACGCCCACAAAAATATTGTACACAAACAGCATTCGGAAGCTTAATTTTCCAAGTAGATACCTCTATTGAAACGTCAATAACCCGGGCCAAGCGTATTAGAAAATCATCCAAAATATTAATATAAAGATCTTTTTTTGATGTAAATATATTGGTGACGAGTTAAACACAATGAAATCACTTTTTGTGTATTGATAATTATGTCAATAACGCTAATTTTTTTATCAAAACTACATCCCCGCAATTACGAGCAGCCACTACATTTTCTTTCACATCTCTCTCCAGTGTCTCCCTCCTGCTCCCTCTCCCCCCTTCACTTGACTTGATTAATCGCCCCTCTCCTACAACGCCTGCAATACAATGTATTATAAAGTTTTCGATTTTGTAATCAATATTTAAAAAAATGTTTGAAAAATATTTCAACATAATAAAATATTAAATTTTTAAATCATATTGATTATCTGATTATTGTATAAACTATTTCTTGCTATCAAAATGTACGTTTGGCATCGATTTCGTTATACCCTATGGACATCTTATCTAGTGAACTGTGTTAAGACGTATAAAGTACCCGCGGGCATTGCATTTTTCTGTAGCCTACATTCTCATGTAATAAAATGGACGAGCTTTTATAATCTACGAAAATGTTAAGCAAAATAATTTCAAGATACTTCTTATCCAATAAAGGGATAAAGCAACATCCAGTTTTGGATCTCGTCAACGATCTTCAGGAGACGCGACATCTATAGGAGAGAATATTCTCAACAATGACAGAATATACTGGCAACACCAAAGACAGATTGTGTAACGTGTCGATTTACGCACAAAATCTGAAACAAATGTCATCAATCTCAAGAATTAACTCTTTATTTGATTATGAAGTTTCTATGTTTTATTCTCTTATACTCCAAAATAGTGTCCATAACTACTATTCGTAGAGTATTATTTTAACCCATTAAATGTT